>BPLR01000786.1:0-37827 GCA_021605095.1 Caerostris extrusa | reverse complement strand
ATTATTAATTGTTTCTATGAAATCTTTTCATCCATCAAAAATAACCTCTAATCATTTCTAAAAAAGTATACATTTCAAAATACATAAAAGAACGTTAATGAGTCATTTATCTTTCGAAACACCCAAACCAAGGACGCACAAATATACTATGTCCAACGAAGGCATAGATACTCTGTGATGTATGAAAACTTTACTGCGACCAAAAAAACTAATGATTACATCATGCATTATTTATTTTATTACATCTACTATTCTTGGATTTAATTTTCAATTTGTCCATATAAGGTATTCATCGTAATAACCACACAAAAATTTGAAACTAAATTTTCAATAGCAAGTTAATAATTTAAAATTAATTAAGTTGCTTTTAAATTAAATTAACTTAATATTTATGAAATTGTAAGTAAAAATGTGCTCACTGGTAATCACAGAAGTTGGCTTATTTAAACACAGTGCCTGCCAACGACTTTTTAGTTGAAATTTTTTTAGACTAGCGGAGGACCTCATGTTCTTGTTATATAACCAACGAAAATACATTATATGCCTAATGATGAAGGATGAGGTAAGAATTGTATCTTCTTAGAGGTCTTAAGCAGACTATTTGTCTCTCGTTTGGTTGTCGTATACAAAATAAGAATCAGTTTCTACTAGGCGGCCTGATTATCGCTTTCCACAGGCTGCTTATCGCTTTATCGATGTCATAACAGCATTCGAGTCTCGTCGTTACTGAAATGTAATTATAATGGACCTCATGCCCATTTTCATAGCATTTGATAATAAGGAAATGGATCAGCCAGTCAATCACAACCGATTACCTAGAGATCATATGGGTTACTAACCTTTTAATATTGTCCTCTACATAGTCCATTCACTATGCGGTAATATCTGAAATGCATTTCGTTTCACTGTTATGGAACGGCGAAAATTCACTCTCACGAACTTCGAAAATACTCTACCTCCTCCCACATTACTTTCACTGTACTCCGGGGTACATTTTAATGGAATAACTTTTTAATGCATGAAGCAATAATTTGAATCAAACACATTTACATGGTCGCCAACCTATCAAAATTTATTTGGGAGGTGCCTTCAAACCAATCAAGATCTATTCTACAAGCGAAGAAAATTTGACCAGGCATATTCCTGCTGGATTTCTGGCCAACTCTACAAGCTACTGGCTAATCGGATAACAATTTTTTTTTAAAGAAAACTAAGGATCCAAAGCCTTTATGATTGTTTTCTTTGCATGTACATATATTCATTGGATAAACATTCTTTCCTTTGAAATTTTACGCTTTTCTTTTTCTTTTGAATACATATTACATTCACAGATCTTTGTTTTAATCAGCATCTCCCAACCATTGTTTTTCTTTTTCCATTTTTCTGCTTTTTAGAGTGTGTATTGAAAAAAAAACTTAAGTCAGAAACAGTTCATAAAATGTTTGTCTTTGGTATTTCTATTATAATTCATTTAATTTAATTAAATTACTTTTTATTTTAATATTTTTCATGCAAAACTTTTTTTTTACTATTTCGTTTGTTGATATTAACATTTCAAACTTTTTGGTATACAAATTTTAGTGAATTTGAATAGATATTTATCTTTATGTCAACAATTCTGTACACTGTAGTTAATCAAAATTTTTGTTAATTTCTGTAGTAGTTAAATAGAGAATCCTACGTAGCTGATATCACTGTTGACACAAAAATGATTTATAATTGTTCTTACTGTCATAACGCCTGAAGTTTTATAAGTTGCCCTTACTAAATTTTTTTTTTCACTAAATTATTACATTTTTTGCATTTTAAGAATTGGGGCAAATAATAAAACAAATAGCTAAATAATTTCTGTAAGGGTTTTAATTTTTTTGAAAATGAGATATCTTGTTTATGTGCATGTGCATTTTTTAAAAATCACTTATTTTGTAACATATTAAAAAACTCTTGTTCAGAAATTTTTGGAGTTATATAAATGTAAGATGACCTTTAACTGTTAACAAATTCATTTCGCTATGAAAACTTCTCATAGAAATGTTTAAAATTTGATGATATCTTGTTCCGAATTGCACGTTTTGTGTACAATTTTAGAAATTAAAATTTTTGCTTTTGATCGCTCCTTCTTTTCTCAGAAAAATTAATTTCATTTGCTACGTAATCTTTTAAAAGTTTTCATCATTCTTTTAATTTTCTATATCATCTTTTCAAAATTCTCGCACCCTTTTTTGATTGTTTTATAGTATTTGTTTTTCTGAAACTTTTAGGAAGCTGAAAAGAAACCTGGCCTTTCATCAGAAATCAGAAAAAAATACTTTAATAATCTTATTGAATCACATAAATGAATCGATATTTTAAAAATTTTACTATTTATATTCAAAATTATATTATAATATAGATATTTGTGTTTAGAATATTTATCTAAATTTAAACTGATGCTTATTGTTGTTTCAGTTCAATAAAATTTAATAAAATAGTAGTGTTTTTGCATAAATATATAAAATATTTTGGTAAAAAAAAAATACCTAAAATATTTTTCAGAAAAATACGTGGATTCTCCCCAGTATCCCAGTTACTTAGTATAGAAATTACTGTTCTATCTTTTACAAAAAATTAAATTTATCGTATAATCCAGCTTAATTCCTTTTTCAATGATTTAAATTAACGCAAGATGTTTTTTTTTAATTTTAAAACTTCATTATTTCTATGAATACTGTCACTTTAAAAATAATATACGTGAAAAGTGATCTATCATGATTACAAAATAAGTTTGTTAGTTTTAAATATTGAACACACATAATTAAAAAATTCTGAATTATTAGGTTTAAAATAATGTTTCAATAACTATGCAATTAATGACGTTATTTAAAAAGTTAAAAGTGTCCAGCTAACTAATGAATTGATTTAATGCAGAACTGGATAGAAAAGAATGCACGTATAATAACAATGATTAATTGATATGAACAAAATATTAAATAAATACACTATTGTTATTCTAAAGAAATAAGAAGAAGTAGGTACTCAGTATTAATCTAGTAAAGCATATAGTTAGGATGCGCAGAAGATCTACCTCCCCGTGGTGCACCTGGTAACACTTTTTAGTGGCAAAAAGATCTGAAACTTGGCATTTTTGTTAGATTAATGAATTCTGTTTCAGCATGTTTTGTTGTATTATTTTGTTGCTGTTGTATGTTGCATGTTTTTTTTTTTTCGTTGTTCTTTTTTTGATGTAACTGTTCATAATCTGCCATTGGAAATAAAATAAAAAAAGCATATAGTTACGCATTTTTCTTTTGATCAAAAAATTGCCGAACCTTTTTAACATAATAAAAAAAAGGCTCACTATCTGTTGACAAGCTAAAATTGGCTCAACTTCCCTAAGCAACCTACGGAAAGCGCTTTTAATGTCAATGTGATAAGAATTAAACAGCATGAATATTAAAATTAAATTATTTATTTAGCAGTTACTACAACAATTTATTAAATATGAAGTTTTATAAATATTTTATTAATCAAAATTTTTATGATGTAATTTGTGCCTCCAAGCTAAAATATATATCAAATACATAGAAGAGTCTGAGTAATGGTAAAAATGTTGCATCCCACTTTTTAACAAATTAAAAAAAGTCTATTTTAATACAAAGGGAATTAAAAAATTTAGTTTGCAATATTTAAAACAATTGTTAGGCTATAACCATTAATGTAGTACAAAAATTCATGAAATGAAGGATATTTTAAAAATTAAAAATGTTCAACTTCTTAAAATTCTGGCTTTTGTAATTTGTACTGTCCCAAGAAATTACAAAAAACAGTTGGAATTCCAATGGGATAAAAAAATCTCAGCACTCGGTATTAAATTAGTTAAACAATATAATATACATCTATTTTTTTTGTATCAGAAGAGTGCCGATTTATTTCTAACAAAATAAAAAGTCTCGCAATTAATTGATAAGCTATATTTATCCAAATTTCTCACAAGAAATATATGCAAAGTTATTGTAATGTCAATGAGTTACAAGAAACTAATCAGAAAGTAAAACATTTTTAAAATAGTTTCTTTCGTAATAAGGATACATAAATGTTTTATAATTAAAATTGTTTGTTAAATATATTGTGGTATTAGATTAGCACATATCTTAATTTATTTAAAGGAATCCGGTAATTAATGGCAAATTTGCTTTATCCCGATTTTTATAAAAAAAAAATTTACAAACATGACATTTGGATTCAGTGGGAATTCAAAAAATTCAGCTGTTAGTTTTACATTTTCAAATTATATTTTTCCACAATTATTACTAGGTTTGGTTCAGAAAGAGTTTTTCAAAAAATGTCGGGGAATTAAAAGATTATTTAAAAATTTTAAAGTGTTCTGGTGACTAATTCATTGATTCCCGTACAATTTGTTTCATCAATATATTACAAAAATATGCTGGGATTTTCTTGGGATAAAAAACTTGGTTCTAAGTATTAAATTGGTCAAATATTTTATTAAATATTTTTTTCCGTGTCAGAATATTGCTGAAAATGTTTTAATAAAAGAAAAAGTCTCGCAGTCTATTGACAAACTTTATTTACCCGAACTTCTCACTAAAAACTTAAGAAACTTTGATGTGATGTCAATGGGAGATTAGATATAAATCAGTAAATATGTCACTGGTAAATTATTATTTTATTTAGCAAGTAATACAACAATTTATTCCAAATGAGGTTTTATGAATGTTTTATACTTAAAATATTTGGAAACATTTGCTACAAGTTTACAACCAAAAAAAAAAAAAATTATTACAATATTATTATCGGTTTTGAATTTTCTCTTGTAAGGCATTCACCCATAATATAATGAATTCATTACATAATGATACTTTATTTTTATTTCGTGATAAGTTTCTTTGAAGTTTTTCCACTGTTTCAGGAGGCGCGTTTTTAAGATTGTTTATTAAAATTTGGGCCATTTCCAAATGACTTTCAATACTTTCTTTAATTTGTAGGATATAATTGTTGATGTTGTCAATGTTTTCTACTCCCCCAACTAAATTATTTATGCTTTCACCATTGAGGAAGGTTAGTTTACATAAGAATTCTTCCATATTTTCGAATGCACGTACTTGCAAAAATATTCCATTAATGTCATTCAAAGTAGCAATATCCTGTAGATATTCCATTTCTTTCTTATAATGCTGATAGTCAATTCTGCCTAGATAAATAATAAAAATAATATTCTATATCATAATAATAATAATAATAATAATATTAGTAATAATAAAAAACAGAAGTTATAATTAAATAGTTAGCATCACTTAAAAGTTTAAAGAAATATTGACAAATTATCACACAGCAATTTCGAAATATAATAATTCTCCTATATTTAGGGCAAAAATTATCCTAGAAGACCAATGTTCAATGAATTAAAGGATATAATTACGTATATTAATCAGTAAGGCTTTTGAAAGTTAAAAATAATTCATTCTTTGAAAAGAAAAAAAATTCTTTTAGTTTTTTTCTTTCGTTTAGAAAGATAACATTTTTTATTTCGGATTCCTTATCATATGTCTATTATTTCTTACGCTATGTCTTCCAGGTATGTTATTTTAATTAAATGTTACAAGGGAAAAAAATTAAATCGTTCTTTAACGCGGAGTGGCCACGCAGTAAAAATGACCACCAAAAATAAGGAAAACATTTCTGTGATGAATTCAAGTATAAGATACAAGATAAAATAGTAAAATTAGGTTTATGATATTAAATGATTATTAGTTATTATATTAGGTTTTAAGATAAAACTACCTGAGATAATTCTTATTTTCTATTACACCACTGTGAAAGTGATGGTCACAATGTTAAGTGATAGAAATGTTTCCCTTGATATACTCTGTTAGTTGAAAAAGTATATCCCGCATTTTGAAGTGATTGCAAAAATTATAGTCAAAATTATGAAATTATTATGTTGAGAAAAAAGGTTCAAAAACTTTTTATAGAACCTCATAAGTTCAGGGAAAATAAAATATTTTAAAGATGTCAATTTTAAAGAAGAAACGTAGTTTCTTAATAGCATGAAGAATTAATAATTAGAAGAATTAATAATTATTAATTATTTTATTATTAGAAGAATTAATAATTAATTTTATAGACAGGGAATAAGTTCTAACCCAAAATGTTTTATTATAAACAATAATAAATAATAAAATATAAATTAAATAATTAAATATACGGAATTAAGTAATAACTAACTGAAAACTAGGAAAGCTAGTAAACAAGGATCTTAAATTGATTTATCTAGAAAAAAATACTACTTTTGTTTTTTTTCCAGAAAGCTTTAAAATAATTTTGCAGCCAGTTCTCATCCAGTATATAGTTCACTTCAAATAATTTGAAGTTGCAGCTTAAAGGATTATTCTCATCCAATTATTAGAACAATCTATTCAAAATAAGGATTAATGAATATTTTATTATAAAAAATAATATTTATAACATATTTTCATTTCTTCTGCCCTCATTTTCACTCTATAAATAATTTTTCTCACCCAAGCATTTTTGGAAATGATTCGAAAATTAATTATCCTTTTACAGTTTTCAAAAAAATATTTACAATAACAAAATCAATACAATGGCATAAATAATAAGACTCTTTAAAAAAATCAGATTCAAGAATTTCCAAAAGCATGTATACAATGAACCACTTGTAAAAAAAGAACCTTTGCACAAAGTTAAACATTTCATATGAATTAAATTTCGATTGTTAAACACATCGCTAATTAATGTCGAAACATTCTAATAAGTAATTTATAAATCCATTTAAGTTAATCATACTTACGAATTGTTCTTCGGAATATAAGAACCATTAACATAGCTTTTATATATTGTAAAAATCGTTAACACATATAACTTGCTTTTGAATTTTAACAAAGAATTACTTGTTGAACTGATTCAAATTTTTAACGAACATCTGAACAAAAAACAAATTTATTACATTTGTGTAAAATCAAGTCAACTAAACAGAATATATTAATAATAAGTCAGAAACAACAGATTTTCATGGTTTACATTACCTATTTTACTATTAAATATAACCAATAATAAATTAAAATTTCTACTTACTTGATGATCAAAATAATTAAAGTCGACAGCAAACGTTCGATTGGACTTCTGACAAGATTATTGTTGATAAGTCTAATTGGCGGTATAATTGGCGAAATTGCTAGCCAACCGCACATCTCAATATTTTTTGAAAGGAAGTTTTCCGCCAAATTGGCGAATTTTCGCTAATACCTTCTCCCCTATTTCATTCCATCGAACCACGGGCATTTGCGGTTTTGGAATATAGTACGAATTTTGTAAAACACTCTATTTTTTATTCTTAACTCTTCGTGTTTGCCAGCTGCATTAGAACAAAAAAAGAAAAAAATATTAAAAACAAAAAAAAAAAAAATCTTAATTATTTGGATTTGTAGTTAGGTCTTTATTGTACGCTTTTTTACCCCCTTTTTTTTTTTGTTAGGAAAATAAAAGGATGGAATAAAACAAAAAAATAAAAATAAATATTATAAAATCGAAAATTTATAAAAATACTGGTCCTGATTATGGCCTTTTTTTTTTGTGGATAATTTATTTACTTTGCAGCATCACTCTTCAAATGGCTCCTACCGTTCAGCATAATCCCTGTTGTACTTGTGTTTATTCAAATGAGTTCTACTCTGTTTATTTTTCAATAGTTTGGCATCGACAACTGGTCCCTAATTGTACTGAATTTAAGTTTAACTTTTAATTTCTTTTATTTTGCATTTTACTTTTTATTATTAGTATTTTTATCTTTTTTTTTTTTTTTTTTTTTTTTTTTTTTTTTTTTTTGAGTACCATTTAGCTTGAATTTTTAGAAAATTTATCTTGTAATTCTACTAACATTATTTAAGCAGCCAATTAAAATTTAAAGCATTGCTTTAATAGTTGAGGTTGAGATTATCTCATATTCCGAATTTGTTAGAAAAAGGTTTATTGCGAAAAGAAATTATCTATAACTTTATTGTTTCTTCGGAGAATTTTTCTAACAAAAATATGCTCTGCCATTATTCCAAAATTAAGAAGTCTTTTCATTTTTTTGAAATGCTTTTTTTTTATTTTTTATTTATTTGTCATGCATTTATTAATTAAATGTGTTTTAAAATATTATTTTTACAGTTAATATTTATTGCAAAAGAATAAATCACAAGCATGTTATTTTTTTTATTATGATTTGTATATTGTTTTAAAAGTCGAAAACAGTCTTTTCTAAATATATGTTTTTAAAATTTTTGTCATATTTTCTTTTCAAAATGTCTGGCTTGGGACATTTCATTTGCTATATAATCTGTCAAAAATTATCATTATTCTTTTTGTTTTCTACATCATCTTTTAAAATACTCAATCCTTTTGTGATTTTTAATAGTATTTGCTTTTCTGAAGCTTTCAAGAAGCTGAAAAATGTGACCTATAATCAGAGATTGGAAAAAATAATTTAATAATCTTAACGAATCACATAAATGAATCAACGTTTTAAAAAAACTTATGATTTCTATGCAAAAATTATATGATATGGTGTTTATAACTTTTATCAAAACTTAAACTGATGCTTATTTTTATTTCAGTTCAATAAAATTTAAGAACATAAAAATATAATCTAGCAACAAAAAATACATGAAATGTTTTTCATAACATGCGTCGATTGTCAGCAGTATTAAGTTATTTAGCAGATTAATTATATTCTATCTCTAGCAAGAGATTTAATTAATGATTTCATCTAGCTTAATTTCTTTTTTTAATCATTTAAATTAATGCAAGTTATATTTAATATCTTTTAAAACTTAATGCTTGATTTTTGCAATGATTAGTGTCACCTTAAAGATAATACGCATGAAAAGTGGAAATTACTTAAAATTTAGAAATCAACGTTTATTGGTTTATTAAAGGCCGCCCAGAAACCTATTAAAAGTGTATTTTAAAGATCAATACTGTATATAGAATTAAAAATGTTGCAAAAAAAAACATTAAAAAAACCTGAAGTACAAAATAATTATTTATTTTTTAATGCGAATAAGACCATATTTCCAGACAATTCCATGATGAAACACTAAAGAAATCTAAATTAATATGCTAATTAATTAGTCAAATATGTTAGTTCAGCATTCCTTCATTAACAATTTGGCATTTTCCGGAATTATATTTAGATTATTTTTCTTCTCTTGACAACACTTATTTTCAAGTTAAATTTCACTGTTAAACGCGTGTAAATTTATTTTTATTTTTAAGTTTAAAAATCTTAAAAACTACTTTGTTAAAAATACAAATGAGAACTAGTATCTTAATTTTCACTTCTTCCGTTTTTTTTTATTTATCCTCCTTTGATTTAAGTTATTTATCATAAAATTTCTTTAGTCAAATTTTTATTTCTTGTTAATAGATATAACATCACCGAATTTCAGAGATGCTAATTTAAAGAAAGAAAAGAAAAATATTTAAAATTTAATTTTTCATGAAAATTGTTATAAATTTAAACTTTTCACATAAAACTATGAAAGTTGTATCAGAGGCAAAAATTGCATGTAAGAAAAATTTAATGTCTTCTTATCTGACTTCTGCAGATCTGAGAAGTACATAATAAAAGAAACGATGTACATTAGATAATAAATGCAATTTTATCTTATTGCAATGGATGAATACATTTCCATATACGATAGTTTACACAATTTTTAGCATATCGCTTACAAATTATAATTGAATATAATAGTAAGGACTATTGAAAAGTCTGGATATTAGGATGTCGATAAGGAGGTCTTAAACAGATGTTGATTCCTTCTTTCTGTTCCCATGATCTTCATTTAATACAAGAACAGTGTCGGAACTTTTCTTGAGGTCAGTAAGGCACATGCAATACTTTATGTTGTAAAAATGGCCTTCAACAATGTCACGAAACCTAGACAAAAAAATAAGAAGGAAATCAAAACCACTTTATTGCTGCAACATATATAGGGTCTAAGTAACAATATCTACAGATAATCTTTTTTAAAAAAACCACACTGAAGAATACTATTTGTAGTAGTTTACGGCAAACCACCAAGACTTTTTTTATAAAACCTTTTAAAAATATTGTTTTCGAATTTGCTGCTTTAGCCGGCTTCTTCTCTTCGTAATCGTATGATCAAAATTTGTAATTAGCTCTACCTTCTACTAACGTATAGAACTTTCGCAGGATCCTGTTCCACTAGATAACATTTTTTATCCATAGTGTTTTCTCCTGACACGCTGTGAAACCTAATTGTTTTCATTAGAAAAGCATGTTTTATAAACCAATCCAGGATAATTTGAACTTAGCATCTGTTTTTTTATTTGCAGATATAAAATAGATGTATTTTTCAAAATTTTACTCAGATGTAGTCTCAAATTCAATCATGTAATGTATTATCAGTGGCGATGAAGCCAAATATTTTTTTAGTGCTTTTCATATTGATAGTTTAAATTGTGGAATTTAATTGATGAAAAGCACCATGTATCATAGTACCTAAAAATACTACAGCAAACAACTTAATTTCTAAAATGAAGCGCCACCTAGTGACCATTGATTCAGAAACATTCTTCTAATTAAGAATGTTTCTGAATCAATGATCAATGGTGGATCATAAATCATTTCAAATTCCAATTTTTTTACATATGAACGAGCATTCCGCGGGTAAAACGAAAATTGTAGAAATAAAGTCGAAAAGATTCCACTTTATTAAATTGTAAACTGGATAATCTGTTTAATTAATTTATCCTTTTGAAGAATATTCATTCAGTTTTCTGAAAGCTGAGAAAATAGAATTAAACAAATTAAACAAAAAATTATAATTGTTGCATAAAAAATATGAATTTTGTGAGAGTGCTTTTGAGCACTTGTTTCATTATTGAAACATTACACATTTTAAAACTTTCATAGAGAAGATGTATTCACAGAAAATGTTTTTAAAAATCTAATCTTTAATGAATGAACAATATTTTTATTTTCTTTAGATATATATATATACTCACAAAATCTCGTCACTCATTTAGCACATTAAATTAAACATTTATTTGACAGTTCTGCTTATTAACATTATATTTTCAAACTTTTTTTATATGCAAAGTTTAGTGAATTTTAATAGATTAAAAAAATTTTTATTTATCTTCATCAATTATGTTGACAATACCATAAAATTATTTATTTTCATCAGTCAAATATTTAATTTTGAAACGTTCAATGCTTGAATGACTTATTGTTTTAATCAATTTTTCTTTCATTGGGGCATGTACAAAGGAGAAATATTGATATGTATAATTAGGAAAAGTTATGGTTTTTAAAAAAATAAAGAAAAGAAATTTTATTTTAATTAATTATTACAAATTTAAAACTATATTTATTTCCCCTTATATTAATAGCATTAATTTGCAATCGGACAATTGATAATAACTATAAAATTTACTAACGGAAATCTCAAAAAATAATCTATAAATATATATTAATTAAACTCACAATAAATATAAAATTTCATTAATAAAATTAAAACTCAAAAATTCATAAATTTAACGTTATTAAATTTATAACAAATTTTAAATTGTTATATTTTAAAATATTTATAGCCATATTCTAAATAAACCATGGTGTTAAAAATGTCTCATTGTTAAATTCATAAAAAAAAAAAAAACTACTCAATGCTAAAAATTTCATTAATAGAATTTTCTAAAAAACTTTTTAATAAAAATCTTTAATATAATTTTATTAAGAATTTGTTAACTGGTTTTTGATGTATTTTATGACATATTTGAGGTTTTCAACAATTCAATATAAGCCGTGCAAAATTAATCATGTTTTTAATTATTAGTAACATTGCACTGGATAATTATAAAATAAAATTACTTTGCATGATTCTTTTTATACAGGAATTTAAACTAGAAATTATGTTTTTCACTGATTTGTTTTTTTCGTATTATAAGGAAATTATGTTTTCTATATATTTGCTTTTATTTCGTATTATAAGGTCAAACTTTTGTAAATCTTTGTATTATTTTATGTGAAACGAAAATAACCTAAATATGCTAAACGATACCTGGCTATCGTTTTAAGATAACCAAAATATTTACATATTTAGGTTTAAAAATAAATTAAAATAAAATTTCGACGCACATGTAATTCAAAAATAAATAAAAATAAAAATTAATATGAAAAATTACACGAACATGAATGCAACATAGACAAAGTGACAACATATTTACACAAAACAAAAGTTATTAAATATAAATTTAAATTTTTTAATTTATGTAAAAAAGAACTTAAAATAAAATTTAAAAATAAATAATTTACATAAACATGAATTAACTTTTTAACCTTCGAAAATGGAAATATGTAAACACATAAAAGTGCAACTTAACTTAAAAATAAATTCTCATGAAAACCGAAGATAATAAAAAAAATAAAATAAAATTATAATTAAAATAATTTACATTATCATTAAATTTCATTCCGAGTAAAGACAATTTAAACAATTAAATAAAATTTAATTTAAACAATTAAAAACAATTTAATCAGCAATTCACGATTTGTCGCTTTTAATGGCGTCTTGCCGAGCATAAGAGGAGACAAGGCAACACGAAGAGTTCTCTGTGTCAACAACGAGTAACGAATAAAATGCATGTTCACATTGCTCATAAAAATAGAAATTTAAAATAATTAAAAATTATCAAACAGTTTAATTGTCATTTGGAATCAGAATTAACATTTATACAAATATATGTAAAGAAAATCGATTTAACCTAAATTGTAGCCGTCATAAAAACAGAAAAGAATTGTAAAGTTGATTCAAACATGAACTGTAGCTTATAATTATTGAGAAAATGTAAACACATTTTTAAAAATTTAATCAATTAAAGCAATTTAATCAAAATTGTGGCTTTCGTAAAAACACACTTTTAACATAAAGAATTTTAGTTAGAACTCACTTAGGGTAGCGCCGTAATATTACGTATGTCGAATAAAGAAGGATTATGCCAGAAAGTCGTCGAGCCATATTGCTATCAAAGAAAAATTTCTCTTCTAAACAATCAAAAATGAAAATCTTGCTTCGCAACAAAAAAAAATGAAGTCCTATCAATTCAACAACGTACTGAAGACGGTAGGAGCTGAAGAATGAATAACTTTCATCGGTCCTATAGAATACTTTAGTAAGTTCGCGCATGTCTAGTAGGCAAAATTATGACGAATACAAAAAACGCAGTTAAAAACCACAAACAGAGCAATAAAACAAAGTATATCCGGGATTGCACTGAATCCATCTACTAAATTCCCAAAAATAAGTGCAAAATTCTGGTAAATATCGAAAAGTAATGGAATTTTGCTCGATCATCATATTGAAAAACAGTGCAGTACCTAGACAGTGTCTAGTTTCAGACAGTACCAGGAGATTTATCATAAAATCTATCAAATATTTTTAAATAACTAATTTTCATTTTTCAGGCAATCCAAACATTTTTTTATTTATAACGTTTTATTGAAAAACGAAATACAAATGGAATCCTTACACCGAAAATTATGAAAGAAATATTTTCATAAATATAGAATATGCTACAACTTTCATTTCATTTTATTTTTGAAAAGTGTATTTTAGTTTCGATAAAAGTGTTCAAAAAATAAGTGCAGTGTTCATTATGAGGGGGGTTTTAATTTTATGTGTATTAAAAATGAAATTAAGATTAAGATTTAATCTTTTGTCTAAAATTTCTAATCAAAAATGCTTTATTACATGCATTTTCCAAAAAAAGTATTGCATAATTTTCATCATGAAATAATCTGAACTAGCTATGTTTCGTATGGAAGATGATTCAGAAGTTTTCGAATGATGTCTATGCTAATAAAATATATTTGTTGAAGATGTATAGCAACTTCCTTCTAAAAAAATGTAACTATTTCTTTGCCTTAAATAAAGTAAATATTTCATGATCAAAATGAGCTGTTAATTTCGAAAATTAAATGCTCAAAAATTTGCCAAATATTTAAATTTATGTGCTTGCATCTAATGTATAAGAAGCCATCTAAAATCCAAGAAAAGTTAGGAAATACAAATTTCATTTAAAATGAATTGTACTGATCATTAAGAAAAGATAATGAATTATTTGAAGTTAAAAAGTAATTTCTGATTTCATCTGTCTAATTACACAATTATCAAAATGAGAATTTTGTTCGAAGAATAATGATTAAATTCGAAAATAAATGTTCATATATAGGCCTAATATTTAAATTTTAGTGCTTGCACCTAACGTATAAGACGCAGGACCGAATTTAGAAGAAAAGAGGCTCTAGTCTATTTCACTTATGAGGCCCTTTCACCTCCCCTTTTTAAGTTTGTAAACTACATGAGAGATAATAAAATACATCATTACTGTGATATTTATCAATACATTAAATGAAACATGTTGTGATTGGTACTAATCTTTATAAAAAATGTGGCACGGAGGATAAACAAAAAAAAAAGAGTCGAGAACACTTATTTGGACATTTATTCTCAGCACCCTATATAGTACTTGTAACAATAACTAATCAAACATAACACACAACATTTACAAAGAAACAGAATTCAAATAATAAAAATCTTTGCCCACGAAAATAAAATATGCAATAAAAATTATCATATTTTCTATCAAACTAAATTAAATATAATCAATACATTGCAGATTAAAGCAAATTCAATTCAGATAAATTTATTTCATAATATTTCGCATTTAAAGTTTAAATATGAATTATTACGAATGTTAAGTTTTAAACTAAACCAAAAATGGAACTTTATTCAAATATTTATTTATCCTTATTTTCGATTTAGTATTTACTGTTTTTAGAATAGTGTAATTCTTATTTTGCAAACAATTTGAATGTAGGCCCATCTTGATCTTGAGGCCCTAGGCTGAAGCCTAGTTAGCCTATAGGAAAATCCAGCCCTGATAAGAAGCCACCGAATAAATTAGGAAATAAAATATTTATTAAAAATGAGTTGTACAGATCATTAAGATAAGTTAATTGAATTACTTGATGTTAAAAAGTAATTTCTGATTTTATCTGTTATTATTATAGTCGAAGTAAAATGAAGCAAATCTAATCGAAAATTTTCATGAAACCTCTTTACAGATGTAAATAACGTATGGTTCCACGATTCTCCTGGAGTATAAGCTTGATCACTAAACTAATGGTCACCATTCAACAAGTTTTGAAAGCTAAATATATTTTGAAATTACTTAAAAATTAAAAATCTATAAATATTGTAGAAAATATTAGTCCAAACAGTACTTTCGAAATCAAAATACCTCTTTTCTATGTAATATAAACTACAGTTGATATTTAAAAAATATTTTATGCTTTCATACTGGTAATATCCTATAATTATTATTATTGGATATTACCATTATGTAAGCATAAAATGTTTTTTATCCATGCCAGACAGTTCAATTCAGGTTCTAAAAATCAAAATGAATTTTCTTTTTCTGAAAATCAGAAAAAAATTATTTTTAAAGATTGATGCTAATTTAGCAATTTCTTCAACAATTGCTGTTGTTTTGAAATGCCAGATATTTTAATCAGAGATCATTTGCACCATGGAAGGAAATACGTAAAAAATTTATTGTTTTATAGATTGCATCAGAGGGATATGTTATATTTCACAGATTATGCTTCCACAATTTAGAACGAACTCTCAGAAATGGCATCTTCCCCCTCTCCACGTCGAACTAAATAAAGAAATTCCAGCATACAAATTTAACATGCTCATTTTCATCCTACACACCGAGGCTTCCAATTTAGCAGCTTTTGTCAGTTTTCGAATCAGGATCCTTACATTTGGAAGCTCAATTAGTCTGAAAAATTACAAAAACGAGTTTCAAATTTCTTCAGTGAAAATGTTGCCTTGGTTGATGTTCTGCTATCGACTGAGGACATCATGCAAAAGAAAGGTTTTAAAATTTTATTGTACAATAATTTGTGTAATTTTTTTATACTTCTTTACTTTCATCATAAGGTGGATAGCTTTACTTCTTATTTGCTATAAGTCACATCCACACACACATAGAAAGAAAAAAACACGCACTGAAAACAGTTTTATGAATGTATCCTTTCAATCTAATAAGCAAAACAGCTGAATTGTTGAAATCAAAGAATCTTTTCAAAGTATCTCACCTGATTAACTATGTTATGCATAACAGAAGTCAAAATAGAATTCAAAAACATAATTTCCATTCATTCGGATTCTGTCCTCTAAATTTGACAGTACAAAAGTTAACATGCAAGTTAACGTACACAATGAACGTTTGTCAACGTTTGAAAAAGGAGTTGCAATTGGACCTATAGCAAGCAGGCCGCCAAATCTTAAGATCCCTGGACATTTGATTCAGGTATTATAATACACGGCTTTGGGCCGTTTACGACGTTAGAAGAAATGATTGAACCACTTTACAACACTGAAAACATCGGGTTACCTAGAGATCATATGGTAACCCGATGTTACCATACTATTAAATGAACCTTAATGTTGTCTTCTACATAGTCCTTTAGTTAGGCTTTATTATCTGAGATACATTTCATTTCACTCTTACGGAAGGCGGCACATTGAAACTAATCTCCTTCTTCCTATGTTTTCATTACTTTCACTGTACTCCAACATACATTCTAACAGAATAATGTCTGGCTGTAAACAGCAATAATTTCCACCAAACACTTTTCCTTGACCTGTTAGTTCGCCAATGTAATAGAGTTTGATTGGAGTCTGATTATTAGGTGCCTCCAATCCAATCAAGAACTTTCGAGCTATTCAAAAAGAGGAGAAAACTTAGCCAGGAATTCTCCTGCAGGATTTCTGACCAACTCTAAAAATTAATGTCAAATCGGATGACAATCTTTTTAAAGATAGCAGAAGGGTTAAAAGTCTTAAGGATTGTTTACTCTACATATAAGTGTATCTCTTGGGTAAAACCTTTCTTTACTGTGAAATTTTCTCTTTTCTTTTTATGAATATACCTCACATTCACAGATCTTTCGTTTTAATCCGCTATCTCCCAACCAATATTTTTCTTTTTTTCTGCTATTTAGAGTCTATATTGAAGAAAAAAAAATTAAGTGAAGAAAAGCTCTTAAAAAGTTTTTTATTGTAATTTCTACTATAATTAATCTAAGTTAACGAAATTCATTTAATTTTATAATTGTTAATACAAAAATTATTTTATTGTTTCGTTTATTAACCTAGTTAAATAAGTTTGTTCAGCACTCCTACATTAGCAACATTTTTTCTGGAATTATATTTAGATTATTTTTCTTTTCTTGTCAACCCTGATTTTCAAATTAAATTTTACTCTAAAACGCTCGTAAAATTTTTAAGTTAAAAATCATAAATCTACTTTTGAAAATACAAATAAGGGACAGTATCTTACTTTTCACCTTTTAGGTATTTTTTATTCATCTTCCTTTGATTTAAGTTATATATAATGAAATTTCTTTTGTCAATTTTCATTTAATTTAATTGATATCACATCCCCGCATTTCAGAGATGCTAAGTTAAAGGAAGAAAAGAAAAAATAGTTAAAATTTAATTTTTCATAAAAATTGTTATAAGTGTAATGTTTTGACATCAAACTAATAAAGTTTTGTCAGTGACAAAAATTGCATGTAATAAAAATGTAATGTTTCTGACATCTAAATATTTGAGCTGTACATAATAACAGAATATATTTACATTAGATAATAAATGCCATTTTATTTAAGTGCTGGATGAATACATTTCCATATACGATAGTTTTCACAATTTTTAGCTTATCGTTTACAAAAAAAATGAATATAACAGTAGCTACTACAGGAAAATCTGGATGTTAGGATGTCGATAAGGTGGTCTGTAAGAGATGTTGGTTCTTCCTTCTTTCTTCTATATATCTCCATTTAATGGAGGAAAAGTGTCGCAACTTCCCTTGTGTGCAGTAAGGGGCCTGCCATACTTTGAATTCCAATAATGACCTTCTTTTATGTCACGATATCTAGGAGAGAAAAAAAAAAAGAAGGAAATCAAATCATACTATTGCTGCAAACATATACAGGATGTAAGGGATGAAATTTACCTATAAAATTTATGATTGTAAATCACACTGAATCTTAATATAGCCACCAAGTGTTTTCATAAAACTTTTAAAAAATTAATCTTTTAAAAACTGCGCCTGTCGTCGGATCCCTATTCTTCGTACCAGAATATCATTCGAATGACTCAATTCAGTGATCAAAATTTTTAATTAACTCTACCTTCCATTAACGTATAGAAAACCGGGAAAATGGGGTAAAACAAATAAAACGGAAAATATAATTATTGCATAAAAATTATGAATTTTGTCAGAGACATTTTGAGTAAATTGTTCCATTATCAAAGATTATGCATTTTAAGATTTTCATAAAGAATATTTATGCACAGAAAGCGTTTTAAAAAAATCTAAAATAGGAATATTTATATTAGAAACAATGCCTATTTGGAGACGAAAACATCTACTTTAATTTAGAGAAAAATATATATTGTTACTACTTTGCTTCGAATTTTTGTCAAAGAACGACATTTCAGGCATATATATATTTATATATAAATGAATGAACAATATTTGCCTTTTCCGGAAATATATTTACTCACAAAATTTTGTCAGTCATTTAGTACATTAAAAAATACATTACTAATCGAATGATACTAGTTTAGAAATAAAATTTGAAATCTTTTAAAAAAGTTTCATGCAAAAATCTACTTTACTGTTCCGTTTATTAAAATTGCCATTATCATTGAACATTTTTTATATAAAAATATTAGTGAATTTTAATATAATAAAAAAAAAAAAAATTATTTTCTTTAATTTTATTTTATTTATAAAATAAAATAAAATTTATTTTATTATAAAATAAAATAAAATTTTATTTTATTTGATCATTATAAATTTCAAACAGGTCCGGTTATTTTCCTTATATTTATGGCATTAATTAAACGAAATTAATAAATTTATAACTTGAGAGAATAATAAATTTCGATACTAAAATTTATAATAAATATAAAATTTGCATAGAGAAATTAACATAAAATAATCCATAATTTTATATTAATAAACCTCATAATAAATATGAATTCCTGTAATAAAATTGAAAATCAAAAAATCATAATTTTGACATATTATAATTTATAATAAATTTTTAAATTGATATATTTTAAAAATTTTAAAGCCATATTATATAGCCAATAATTCATTATGTTAAAAATTCTCATTGTTAAATAGATAAAAAGAAAATATCTCAATGTTAAAAATTTTATTAACTTCACCAATTCAAACACCAATTATTTAAATAATTGGTGTTTGGTGTATAAAAGGAAATATTTGAGGTTCTAAGCAATTACATATTATCAGTACAAAATTATTAGTTTTTTCAATTATTAGAACCACTACAATAAATAATTAAAAAATAAAATTATTTTGCATGATTCTTTTTATACATTCATGTAAAATAGAAATTAAGCTTTACATATATTTGGTTTTATTTCGTATTATAAGGTCACAATTTTTCTAAATCCTTGATTAATTTGTTTGAAACGAAAGTAATCTAAACATGACCTATAGTTTTAAGCTAAACAAAATATTTACATATTTAGGTTTAAAAACAAAATAAAATAAGATTTCAACACATAGTAAATCAAAAATAATTCAAAATAAAATTTAACATGAAAAATTACACGAACATAAATTGCAACATAATCGAAGCGCAAACATATGTGAAAAAGATAAATTCTTGAATATAATTCTCAATTAAACTTAAAAAAACCTTAAAATAAAATTTAAAAATAAATAAATAATTTACATTTCATAAGCATGAATTATCTTTATGAAAAGAATCTTCGAAAATGAAAATATGCTGCAATTTAACTTAAAAATACATTTTCTTGACAGCCGAACATAATTAAAAACTAAAATAAAATAATAATTAAAATAATTTACAGAAACATTAAATATCTTTCAGAGTAAACTTGAAAGTTTAAAAAAAAAAAAAATAATCGGCAATTCATGATCTGTTACATGCCATGGCGACATCAAGTCTTGCCGAGCAGACAAGACAACACGAACAGTTCTCTGTGTCAATAACTAACCCACAATTCTAAATTTAGAATTAGGAATAAAATACATGCACACATTTCTCATAAAAATAGAAATAAAAAATAATTCATAAATTAATAAACAATTTAATTGTTATTGGAGTCTGTATGAACATTTATACTAATATACTCGTAGGTAAAGAAAATCAATTTAACATAAATTGAAGCCGTCATAAAAACGGAACAGAATTATATTACTGATACAAACAGTAATTGTAGTTTACAATTATTGAGAAAATGTAAACATATTTTTTTTTTAAAAAAGAAGCAATTTAATTTAAACTGAGGTATTTGTAAAATCAAACTTTTAACATACAGAATTTTGATAAAGACTCACATAGGGTAGCACAGCGCTACTACGTTTAGCGAAATGGGAGCCATTAAGCCAAATAACACAGAATATCGTAAATGCATATTTTCATCAAAATAAATCTTGTCGTCTAAATAGGAAAATAAAAATCTTGCTTCGCAACAAAACAAACAAAACGAAGTACTTGCTGTTCAACAACGCACTGAAGACTGTAGGCGCTGAAGAATAAACTTACATCGGTTATATAGAACCGTTTTAACTGGTAACTTCGCGCATGTCCAGTAGTACAAGGCAGAAGTATGACGATTCCAAGAAACGAAGTTAAAAACAACAAATAGAACAAGAAAAAAAAATTATATCCGGATAGCAAAAATAATCTGCATATTTCTGGTAAATATCAAAAATCAATGGAATTTGAACACGAGCCTCATCTAGAAAAACAATGTCAATGTCTCTTCAAGTTTATTTTTATTGAAAATATTTTAAATACTATTTGTCAATATATACCGAGGTATTTATCAAGCAATCCAAAAATATTTTATTTCTAATGATTTTTTTGAAAAACGAAATACAAATGGAATCTTTACACCGTAAATTAAGAAATAAATATTAATGTTACAACTTTTTTTTAAATTTTATTTTCGAAACGTTTACCTTAATTTCGATAAAAGTACTCAAATAAAAAGTAAAAGTTTATAATGAGGGGAGGAGGGTATATTTTTATGTGTATTAAAAACGAAATTAAGATTTTAATTACTTTTCCTTTACCTAAAATTTCTAATCAAATTATGCTTTATTACATGCTATTGTAAAAAAAAGTTGGATAATTTTCATCATGAAATAATATGAACTCAATATGTTTTGTGGGGAAAGAGTGATTCAGAAGTATTCGAATGATGTCTATCCTTCAAGATATATTTGTTAAAGACGAATAACAACTACTTTATGAAAAAATAAAACTATTCATTTTCATAAATTCATACATTCCAGATACTATAGCCATTTCTTGCTAATAAAAGAGACAAGGTCCAAATAGCCCTCAGCAAGTTTAAAATTTGTCAGTAGACACCAAGAATGTGGAAGGGAAAACTAGCGGAAAGTTTAGCGTATAAGTACTTGTTGGTAAATTTTTTCTCCTGCTAAAATATAACAACCGCTCTACAGCCGACCAGTAGTAATTCAGAAAATTGACCTTTCTTCGCAAGTTTTTTCAGCAAGGTTTAAAACAATTTTCCAGCTACTGTCACACAAGGGCTCCAAAAAAGTGTGGCGTTCCATAGCGACAATTGGCGTAAATCTTACGGCGACAAGTAGTCAGTCGTTTAGCGAGAACAAAAGGAACACAACTAGTAGGCGACTGACATTACCCCCTTCCCATGTCTGAAGTAGGAAAGTTTGAAATGAATTAATGTCTTTGTTGTACGTATGTGCATTTTTTAAAAATTAGTTATTTTCTAACATATTAAAGTAACTCATAATAAGGTGGATAGCTAGAAAATCAGTGGAGGATTGCATGCAGTCCGACCGGTGGTCTGTGTCCCTGATTTCAATTCTGTCATTTGAGTTCAAGAACTGTTTGGAGCAATATGAGAGTAAGATGACTGCTAACTGTTAATAAATTCTTTCGAAATGAACTGTTTTAAAAGCAGTGCTTAATATTTGACGAAATCTTACTAATTGCTCATTTGGGGTACTTTTTTAAATTCTAAGTTAAATTTTTGCTTATGATTTCTCTGACATCCGTCAGAAAAATTGATTTCCTTTGCTACGTATCCTTTATAAATTATCATCATTATTTTACTTTTCTACATCTTCAAAATTCGCGCATTTCTTTTGTGATTGTTTTAATAGTAGTTACTTTTGTGACTCTTTAGGAAACTGAAAATAATCTTGGCTAACATCAGAAATCGGAAAGAAAATACTCAAAAATCTTAACGAATAACATAAATAAATCAATGTTTTTGAAAAATTTCTGATTTATATGCAGAATTATGTGATAATATAGATATTGGTGTTTTACAATATTTATATAAATTTAAATTGAAGCTTATTGATGTTTCAGTTCGATAAAATTTATATATTATTGTTTTTATTATATATTTTGGTAACATAAAAAGACCTAAAATGTTATTTCATAAAAAATATGTGGATTGTCATCTGTATTAAGTTATTTTGCAGAGAAATCACTACTCTATCAATTGCATGAGATTTAATTGATTTTATCCAGCTTAATTTCTTTTTTTTTTTCTTAATCATTTAAATTAATGCAAGATATATTTAATATTTGTTAAATGTTAATACTTCTTTTATTGAAATAAATACTGTCACCTTAAAAATATTATACTTGAAAAGTAAAAATTACGTAAAATTTAAAAATCATAATTTTTTTGATTTATTAATATCAGTATGATAAATTGATTAAAATAAATTGCAAAAATAATAATAAAAAAAAAAATAAAACCTGAATTACAACATAATTATTTATTTTCTAACTCGAATAAAAAATCTTCTGGAAGACAATTACATGATGAAACACTAAAGAAATCTAAATTAATATACAAATTACGTAGTTAATTATGTTTGTTCAGTAGTCCTACATTAGCAACATTTTTTTTTTTTGGAATTCTATTTAATTTATTTTCTCTTTTCTTGTCAATGTAGATTTTCAAGTTAAATTTCACTGTTAAAAAAGCAAATAAGAACTAGTATCTTGCTTTTCACCTTTTCCGTATTTTTATTCATCCTCCTTTGATTTAAGTCATTTATAATTAAATTTATTTACTCAATTTTTATTTCTTGTTAAATGATATAAAATCCCCGAATTTCAGGGATACTAAATTAAAGGAAGAAAAAAAAAATAGTTCAAATTTAATTTTTCATAAAAATTGTTATGAGTTTAAAGTTTTGACAACAAACTGTGAAAGCTTTGTCTGTGGCAAAAATCACATGTAAGAAAAAAATTTAATGATTTCTGACATCTAAATATTTGAGAAGTACATAAAAACAGAATCGATTTACATTAGATAATAAGTGCAATTTTATTTAAGTGCTGGATGAATAAATTTCCATATGCGATATTTTTCACAATTTTTAGCATATGGCATACAAAAAAATGGTAAATAAACGCAGCTACAATTGAAAAATCAGGATATACGCATTTAATCCATAAGATGATCCATACGAGATGTTGGTTTCTTCTTCTTGTCTCCATGAATTTTCAATCAATGAAGGAAAAGAAAGTCGGAACTAAGCTCTAATGTAGAAAGTGGCCAGTTATACTTTGCGGTCAAATAATAACCTTCTTGTATGTCACGATATCTAGGAGAGAAAATAAAAAGGAAATCAAATCACACTATTGCTGCGGCATATACAGGGTGTAAGGGACAAAATCTACCCGTGAAAATTGTTTTTGAAAACCCTACTGAATCTTAATACATGAAGTAATTTATACAAGGCCACCTAGATTTTGATAAAACTTTTTAAAAATTATTCTTTTAGAAATATCTGCTATTATCATCTCCTTCTCTTCGTACCTGAATATCGTTCGAATGATTAAATTCAGTGACAAAATTTTTTAATTAACACTATTTTCTATTAACGTATAGGACTTTAGCAGGAGCTATCTGTTCCACTAGAAAACATTTTTTATCTGTAGTTTTTGGTTCGGACACCCTGTGAAACCAATTCTTTTTCATTAGAAAATTCTGCATTATAAATCAATAAATTAGTATTAGAACTTTAAGGGGGCAACTTTTTTAACTACAGATATAAAATAAATATATTTTTTCAAAATTTTATATATATATATGAATGAACAATATTTGTATTTTCTGTTAATATGTTTACTCACAAAATTTGTCACTCATTTAGCACATTAAAAAACATACATTACTAATAGAATGATGCTAGTTTAGAAATAAAATATGAAATCTTTTTTAAATTTTTCCACAAAAATCTGATTTTCTGTTTCGTTTATTGAAATTGCCCTTTAACTTTTTAAATAAATATTTTTTGAATTTTAGTAGATTAAAAAAATTTTCTTTTCTTTATAAATTATGCCGACAATGCCATTAAATTGTTCAAAAATTAAATTTTAAACTGTTATAATTGTTGTTAAAAATTAAAATAATTAAAAATTATATATAATATTCTCTCTTCTTCTCTTCGTACCAGAATATCCTTCGAATGACTCAATCCAGTGATAAAATTTGTAATTAGTTCTGCCTTCAACTAACATACTGTATAGAACTTTGGGAGGAGTTATCTGTTTAGCTAGATAACATTTCTTATCTGTAGTTTTTGCTTCGGACACAGTAAAACATAATTTTTTTTCACTAGAAAAGCATGCATTATAAATCAATCCACAAGGATTAAAACGTTAATGCTGACAACTATTTTTTACTGCAGATATAAAATAGATATATTTTTCAAAATTTGATTTAGATGTAGTATTAAGTCCGTATATACAATCTATTATTTGTGGCGATGGAGTCAATATATACATTTATTACTACCTCTTATGCTGATAATTGAAATCGTGGAATTTGGTTGTTAAAAACTAATTTAGAATCTTTCTGAATGGATTGTCACCAATTGGTTCTTCATTTTATAAATTAAGTTGTTTGCAATAATTTTATCAGGTACTATGGTGGATCATGAAGCCTTTCAAATTCTATTTACCAAATTCCAATCTGTTATACGTATGACATAGATTTAATTAAATGTGTCCAAAATTCGAAAAAAAGTCGAAAGATTCCGCTTTGTGAAATTATAAACAGGACAATCTGTTTAACTAATTTATCATTTTGAAGAATATTCATTCAGTTTGTGGAAAATTGGATAAATTATATATATATATATATATATATATATATATATGTATATAAATAAAAGCTTTCATAAAAAATCTATTTTACTTTTCCGTTTATTAATTTTATCCTGTCAGACTATTTTAAATACAAATTTTTGAGAAGTTTTATATATTAAACAAATTTTATTTTCTTTATGAATTATGTCGTTATGCTACCATAAAATTGTTTTAAAAGATTAAATTTTAAATTGTTAAAATTGTTTAAAAAATATAAATTAATCAAAAATTAATAATTAAAGTTTTTTTTTTTTTAAAAATTATGAATTAAAATTTTATTTTATTTAATCATTATCAATTTTATGGTATTAATTTAACGAAATTAATAAATTTATAGCTTGACAGAATAATAAATTTTGATTTAGATTTGATTAATAAAATTTATATAAATATAAAATTTACTTAGCGAAATTTAAAAAATAATCCATAATTTTAAATTAATAAAACTCACAATAAATATTAATCCCTTTAATAAAATTAAAAATTAGACAATCATAAATTTATTTTTATAAAATTTAAAATAATTTTTTTTAATTGATAGATTTTAAAATTTTTATAGCCATATTTTAAATAATCCATTATATTTAAAAATTCTCATTTGCTATTTGCCATATCATTCTCATTTGCTACTTTGCTATTTTCATTTCTCATTTGCTATTTGCTATTTGCTAAATAGATAAATAGCAAATATCTCAATGTTAAAATGTTACTAAGTAATTTTGTTAATTGGTTTTCTGATTTATGGAAGGAAACATTTGAGTTTTTAAATATTTAGATATAAGCCGGTCAAAATTAATAAGGTTTTTAGTTATTAGAAACTTGACAATGGATAATTATAAAATAAAATTAGTTTGCACGATTCTTTTTATACATGAATTTAAAATTGAAATTATGCTTTGTATATATTTGGCTTTATTTCGTATTACAAGGTCACAATTTTTCTAAATCTTGATTAATTGTGTGAAACGAAAGTAACCTAAACACGAGCTATCTTTTTAAGCTAACCAAAATATTTACTTACTTATGTTTAAGAAGAAATTCCAGCGTTCAAATCAAATATAATTTTTAAGAAAACTTAATATGAAAAAGTACACGAAATTAATTTGTAACATAAACAAATCTGAAACATATGTAATAAAACAAAAATTACTGAATATAATTTTAAACTCTCAATTAAATTAAAACAGAACTTAAAATAAAATTTAAAAACGAAATGAATAATTTACATAAACATGAATTATCTTTTTGAAAAGGAAAAAAAATGTAAATTCATAAGGTGCAACTTAAACAATAAATTTTCATGACAACCGAACATAATTAAAAAATAAAAATAAATTGATGATTAAAATAATTTACATTTAATTATTTACAAGGCAACACGAACCGCTCTCCGTGTCACCAACTAATTCAAAATAAGTTTAGAATAAAGAATAAAATACATGCTCGCATAGCTCATAAAAATATAAATTTAAAATAATTCAAAAATTAACTTATTTAATTGTATCTTGGAATCAGTATTAATATGTATACAAATATATGTAAAGAAAATAGATTTAACCAAAACTGAAGCCGTCATAAAAACGGAACAGAATTATATAAATGACACGAACATGAACCGTTTCCTACAATTATTTGGAAAATGCAAATTTATTTAAAAGAGAAGCAATTGCGGCTTTCTTAAAAACAAACTTTTATCATACAGAATTAGGATAGAAACTTACATGGAGTAACACAGTACTATTATGCATATCGAAAATGGAAGTATTAAGGCAAATAACACATAATATTTTGAAAGTTTAAACTTGTAAACTTGAAAGTTTAAAAACAATTTAATCAGCAATTCACGATCTGTTACATGCAATGGCGACATCAAGTCTTGCCGAGGAGACAAGGCAACACGAACAGTTCTCTGTATCAACAACTAACCCAAGCTAAGTTTAGAATGAAGAATAAAATACATGCACACATTTCTTATAAAAATAGAAATATAAACTAATTCATAAATTAATAAACAATTTAATTGCCTATTGGAGTCTGTATGAACATTTATACTAATATACTCGTAGATAAAGAAAATCAATTTAACAAAAATTGAAGCAGTCATAAAAACGGAACAGAATTATATTATTGATACAAACAGGAATTGTAGTTTACAATTATTGAGAAAAATGTAAACATATTTAAAAAAAAGATGCAATTTAATCTAAAGTGAGGTGTTTGCAAATCAAACTTTTAACATACAGAATTTTAATTGAAACTTACATAAGGAGAGCATCATTATTACGGATACCGAAATGGGAAGGAATAAGCCCAATAACAAATAAAATCGTGGTTCCATATTGTTATCAAAGAAATATCTCTCTTCTAAATAGGAAAAAAAATTAAAATCTTGCTGCTCAACAAAACAAAACAACAAAAAAAAAGTCCTTGCTGTTCGGCAAAGCACTGAAGACTGGACGTGCTGAAGAACAAATAATTTACATCAATTACACAACAGAGTTTTAACCAGTAACTTCGCGCATGTCAGACTCAGACAGAAGTCTGTCTGAAACGAAAAAACGAAATTAAAAACTAAAAATAGAGCAATAAAAAAAGTGAATCATGAATAGCAAAAAATAAACTGCAAAATTCTGGTAAATATACCAAAAAGCAATGGAATTTAACATCAGCCTCGTCTAGTAAAACAACGTCTGTGTTTTGAAATTTATTGCCATTGAAGCTATTTTAAATGCTATTTCTCAATCGCTACCTGGAAATTTATCGTAAAATCAGCGAAAAATTATTGAGTAATTATTATTCATTTTCCAAATAATCCAAACATTTCTTTTTTTTTAATGATTTTTATTTTTGAAAAAAAGAAATAAAAATGGAGTCCTTACAAAGCAGACTACGAAATAAATATTAATGCCCCAACTTTCATTTTTAAATTATTTTCACAACGTGTACCTTAACTTCGATAAAATTGTTCAAATAAAACGTACAAAGATTATTATGAGGGAGATATATACAAAGTGGTTATAATTAAAGTGACCTATTCAGATGCCTCTAGAACTCGTTCTACCCAACTGATTTTTGATGAAACTTGGTATATATGGTATAATATGGACCACCAGGTAAATACTTTTGCAATAAAAAAATAGTTCAAATTTTGACCACCAGGGGTAAAGTGTGGCTCCTACAAAAGGACAAAAAATTTGTTAGAACCATTCAAATTTATTCCAGAATATTCTTAACGTGTGCTCCATTGACATCAATTACATGCTGAAAGCGCATTATAGAATGTTCAATGGTAGAGAATGTTCAATGGTTTACCTTATTTTCGATAAAAGTATTCAAATAATACATACAATGCATATTATGAGGATACATTTTTATGTGTATTAAAAACGAAATTAAGATCTTAATTACTTTTTTTCTTTTACCTAAAATATCTACTATAAAATGCTTTATTACATGCAATTGTCAAAAACGTGTTGGATAATTTTCGTCATGAAATAGTCTGAACTCGGTATGTTTTGTATGGGAGAGGATTCAGACGTATTCGAATAATGTCTATCCTAGTTACTAGTTAATACTATCCTATATCTATACCTAGCTTCTAGTTACTAGGTAGTCTTAGGTAGTAGGTAAACTAGTTTCTAGTGTTTTAAATTATCACTACCGTTACAATGGATTATTTGCATGATTCTTTTTATGCATGAATTTAAACTGAAACTTACATTTTTAAAAATATATTTGCTTTTATTTCGTATTATAAGGTCAATCTTTTGTAAATCGTTAAGATTTTCGTTTACGGTATTTTCTTTTAACAGATTTCGTTTTCTGTTAAAAGAAAATGACGTAAATATAAACTTTTTTAAGCTAACCAGAATACTTACTTATGTATGTTTAAAGAAGAAATTTAAATAAAATTTCCACTCGTAGTAAATCAAAAATAATTCACAATAAAACTTAACATGAAAAATTACACGAACATAAACTGCAGCATAACAAAGGGCAAACATATTTGACAAAAAAAAATTCCTGAATATAATTTTAAACTTTTAATTACAGTAAAAAAGAACTTAAAATAAAAATTCAAAATAAATAATTAATTTACAAAAACATGAAATGTCTTAAGCATACTATACATAAGCGTGCAACTCAACTTAAAAATAAACTCTCGTGAAAACCGAACATAGTTAAAAAATAAAATAAAATAATAATCAAAATAATTTACATTAACATGAAATGTCTTTCAGAGAAAACTTGAAAATTTAAAAACAATTTAATCAACAATTCTCGATTTGTCACTTGTAATGGCGAAATCGTGAGTCTTGAAAGAACATAATTGGTGGAAAGGCAACACGAAGAGCTCTCTGTGTCAACAACTAACCGAAGATATGTTTAGAATAAAGAGTAAAATAAATGACTATATTGATCATAAAAATAGAAATTTAAAATAATTCAACATGATTGATTCAAACATGAACTGTAGATTACAATTATAGAGAAAATGTAAACAAACATATTTAAGAAATGAGAAGCAATTTAATCTAAATTGTGGATTGCTTAAAAATTAACTGAACATAGAAAATTTTGATTAAAACTTACATAGGACCCATCAATATTACATATACCGCAAGGGGAAGGATGAAGCCAAGTACCACTGAATATTGTCGATCCATATTATTATCAAAATAATTTTTCTCTTCTAAACAGGTAAAAATGAAAATCTGGCTGCGCAATAAACAAACTTCACGAAATCCTTGCAGTTCAACAACGTATTGAAGACCGTAGGCACTGAAGAATAAATAAATTTCAAGAATTCTATAGAACTATTTTAATTAGTAACTTCCCGCAGACCAGACGCAGTAGTACCCAGACAGAATTATGACGAATTAAAGTAAAGAATTTAAAGAGAACAAATAGAGCAATAACACAAAATATATCGGATAGGAAAAAATAAGCTGCAAAATTCTGGTAAATATAGCAAAGCAATGGAATTTTGCACGAGCTTCATATAGCAAAACAAATCCCTGGAAATCAGAAAAATTATTTGTAAAAGTTGAAGCTAATTTAGTATGTCCTTTTACAATTGCTGTCGTTTTAAAAGGCCAGATATTTTAATCAGAGATAATTTTCACCAAGGCATTAAATATGTTTTATTGTTGTATAGAATGCATCAGAGGGATCTGTTATATTTCACCCACATTATGCTTCCACAATTTAGAACGGACACTCAGAAAATGCATCTTCTCGCCAGATCAAACTAAATAAAGAAATGTCCGGCATACAAATTTATCATGCTCATTCCCGTCCTACACACCGAAGCTTCCAGTTTGACAGCTTTCGTCAGTTTTCGAATCAAGATTCTTAAATCTGGATGATCAATTCGTCTGAAGAATTTCAAAAATGTATTTCAAATTTATTCAGTTGAAAATGTTGCCTTGGTTGATATTCTGCTATCGACTGAGGACATTAAGGAAGGAAAAGTTTTGGAATTTTATTGTACAATAATTTGTGTAATTGTTTTCCTGTCTAATAACATTACTTTACTTCTTATTTACTCGAAGTCACATACACACACACATAGTAGAAAAAAAATAAGTACAGAAAAGCAGTTTTATGAATATATCGAAATTTCATAAACTAATTCCTTTCCATCTAATAAGTGAAAAAGCTAAGTTGTGGAAACCAAAGAATGAATAAATTCAAGTCCAAAGCTTCGCAACAGAGCATCCAGGTTGTGTATAAAAGAGAACAAAATTGAATTCTAAAGCATAACTTCCATTCGAATTTGATTCTGTCATCGAAATTTGAAGTTAATTTTTTTATTAAATCTCTTTGCTTTTTCTATGAATGTACATTACATTCACAGATCTTCGTTTTAATCCGCTATCTCCCAACAGACGTTTTTCTCTTTCTTTTTTTCTGCTTTTTAGAGTGTATATTGAAGAAAGAAATTAAGTAAAAAAAGAGCTCTTAAAATGTTTTTTGCATACAAAAAAATTATTGATTGTTCAATTATTAACATTATCCTATCAAAATTTTTATATACAAATTTTAGTGAATTTCAATAGATTTAAAATTTTTTATTTACTTATATAAATTATGCCAACAATTCTGTAGACTTTAGTTAATCAAAAGTATTGTTAGTTTCTGTTGCAGCTATTCAGAGAATACTAAGTATCACTTCTGACGCAAAAATTACTTATAATTGTTTTTATTGTCAAAACGACCGAAATTTATAAGTTACTTTCACTTGATTTTCACTAAATCATTAATTTTTTTTTTTTTTTCATTTTGCTTGTTACGAATTGGAGCAAATAACAAAACAAATAGCTAAATGAATTCTATAATGGTTTTAATTTTTGAAAATGAGATGTCTTGTTTGTTTTTTCATCCTATGACCGTCTCCAACCTCTCTGTCATTAGTCGTCGAGCGGCCCAATACAGTAAAGAACGGCAAAAACACTCACTAAAGGCATTGGCAGTAACACAAAAAAGAATACAGTTAAGAACAGTAGGGCATATGGTGAGATACTTTCCAGTCATGGGGACGCTATAATCGCAAAGGGGGCAGATATCTGTAGCAGCCAGTACTGTTCTATGCAGGTGACTCCGTAAGTAGTCAGGGCCAGTGGCAAGTCTAAAGCAGGCCACGCCGACCACTATAGGCAAGGAACTAGATATTCTTGTTGAACTATTCAGTAGGAAATTCAACTTTTTCTCAGAAGCCTTCTCTCTATACAGGTTGAAAAGGTTGGATTTATTAGAGAAAGAAATATTATATCTCCTTATATGACGGCAAAGGAGAATCATGTTGCAACATTTGTGATCCGTCTTGGCCAACATATCAGCCTGTTCAACTCCATAAATCCCTCAATGGCTTGGAATCCACTGCAGAGTAATGTATCTCCTGGTATTTAACAGCCTATTTACCTTTACTATACAGTTTCTAGAAATCTCACATTCACAGTGAGTGGGAGTTGTCAAGGTTATAATTGCCTGCCTGGAATCAACAAAAAAGATGATATTTTCTTTTTCACACTGCTCTAATTTGTCTAAGGCCAAAGGCCATTTTTGCCTGTACACGTCTAAAGCCATTTTTTTTTTTCTGGAATTATAGATTATTTTTCTTTTCTTGTCAATACAGATTTTTAAGTTAAATTGCACTGTTAAGCGCGTGTAAATTTATTGTAATTTTTTAAGTTTAAAAATTCTCAAAAACTACTTTTTTTAAAAAAAGCAAATAAGAACTAGTGTCAGTGAAATTTCTTTACTCGATTTGTATTTCTAGTTAATTGATATAACATCCCCGAATTTCAGGGATTCTAATTTAAACAAAAAAAAAAATAGTTAAAATTTAATTTTTCATAAAAATTGTTATAAGTTTAAAGTTTTGACATCAAACTGTGAAGGTTTAGTCAGAGGCAAAAATTACATGTAAAAAAATTTAATATTTCTGACATCTGAAAATTTAAGAAGTACATAATAGCAGAAGATGTGCATTAGATAACAAATACAATTTTATTTACGTTATGAATGAATACATTTCCATATACGATAGTTTTCACAATTTTTAGCATATCGCTAACAAAATAAAAGTGAATGTAGCTATTATTAAAAAATCTGGATATTAGGATTTAATTGATAAGGTGATCTGCACGAGTTGTTGATTCCTGCTTGTTGTTTCCATGGATCTTCATTTATTAGAGGATGCTTGTCGGAACTTCCCTTGAGTGTAAAGGATACGCCAAAATGTAGATTCAAACAATCGTCTTCTTCCATGTCATTAAACTTAGGATCTTCATTTATTAGAGGATACTTGATGGAACGTCCCTTGAATGTAAAGGGTACGCCATAGCGTCTCTTCAAACAATCGTCTTCTCTTATGTAATTAAACCTAGGTGAAAAAAAAAAAGCAATCAAATCACACTACTGCTGCAACATATACAGGGTGTAAGGACAAAATCTACACATAAAAACTATTTTTTAAAAACCACACTGAATCATAATATATGTAACAGTTTATGGCACACCATCAAGTGTTTTCATAAACTTTTTAAAGATCATTCTTTTGAAGCTGCTGCTTGTTCTCTTAGTACCAGAATATCGTTCGAAGGACTCAATCTAGTGATAAAACTTGTAATTAGTTCTACCTTCTACTAATATATAGGACTTTAGCAGGAGTTATCTGTTCCACTAGATAACATTTTTTATCTGTAATTTTTGCTTCGGACACCCTGTGAAACCTAATTTTTTTCACTAGAAAAACATACATTATAAATGAATCCATTAGGATTAGAATGTTGGCATCTATTTTTTATTGCAGATATAAAATAGATATATTTTCAAAATTTCACTTAGACGTAGTCTTAAGCTTGTATATACAATAAAGTAAGACTTAAGTTTGTATCTTTTTGCATCACAGCATTTCTGGAAAAGAACAATTGGCATTTAAATACATAACAGTGAATCTGTAATGCGAACATGGTCACTCTTGATTACACGGTTCTGCTCACTTTTAATTTTATTGATACACCGCTGCCAATCTCTAAAATCAAAATGATCTCGATCAAGACAGGCAGCTGATTGATCGGAGTTATTTCCTTTTCAAAATTTAAAAAAAAATTGTTAAAATTGTAACTATTTTACATTGAATAGTGCGAATTAAAAATAATTATCTTGCTATAATTATTTTTTGTGAGAAAACTATTGTTAACAACATTTTTCTAATAAAAAAACATTTTCTTCGTTATTATATGAATAAAAATGATTTCCTTTTTAAAAAAAATAATTTAACTTATTAATTTTATAATTTATCTTCTATCTTTCTTTTAAATATTCTCAACGTTATTTTTTTAAATAAAACTAATATTGACAATAGAATCCTATTATATTTCATTTCTAGAAAAATATATTTTAATAAAAATAATCTTTTTTAATAGTAATAATTTTCTTATATAAAAACAATAAAACAAAGAAATAAAATTTTATTTTATTACCAACATACTAGTTTCTATCGAGGAATTTGTTTGATGAAACCTAATTTAGAATCTTTCTGAATCAATGGTGGCCAGTTGGTTCTTCATTTTAGAAATTAAGTTGTTCGCAAATAATTTTATTACGTACTATGGTGGATCATGAAGCCTTTCAAATTGTATTTTTCAAACTCCAATTTTTATACATACGACCGAGCGTTATGCGGGTAAATCGAAAATTGTAGAATGAAAGTTGAAAAACCCCACTTTGTGAAATTATAAACAGGACAATATGTTTAATTAATTTATCGTTTTGAAGAATATACATTCAATTTTCCGAAAAGTGGGTAGATGGAATAAAATAAATTAAAAAGTATAATTATTGCATAAAAAAATATGCATTTTGTGAGAGTCTTTTTCATCATTTGTTTCATTATCGAAACATTACGCATTTTAAAATTTTCATAGAAAACGTTAATTGACAGAAAGTGTTTTTAAAAATCTAAAGTAGGAATATTTATATTTGAATCAATGTCAATTCGGAAAAGAAAATACCTACTTTAATTTAGCCTAGCCTACCTAAATACCTACTTTAATTTAATATATTATTACTACTTTGGCTCGAATTTTTGTCCAAGAAAATATTATTTTGAAATCACAATTCACCATATATATATATATATATATATATATATATATATATATATATACATATACACTAAAAATCATTCATTACTAATCAAATAGTACTAGTTTAGAAATACAATTTAAAAATCTTTTTAAAATATTTCATACAATAATTTAATTTACTTTTCCGTTTATTATCATTATCCTTTCAAACTTTTTATATACAAATTTTAGTGAATTTCACTAAATTAAAAAAATTATTTTCTTTATAAATTATGTCAATAATACCATACAATTGTTTATTTTCATCAATCAAATATTTAATTTTGAAACATTCAATGCTTGAATGAAATATAGTTTTTAATCAATTTTCTTAAATTGGGGATTCAAAGGAAATAGATTTTTAGATTTGCATTTATATAGAGGAAATATTAATATATATGAAAGTGAAAATATTATTAACGACATCCTACAATTGTTTGTCTGTATCATTGAGAAAAATTATAGTTTTCTATAAAAAAAAAAAAAGAAATAAAGTTTTATTTTAATTAATGATTATCAATTTTAAACAATATAGTTAATTTTCCTTATATTTGGGTCATTAGTTTCAGGGAATTAATAAATTTATAATTTGATAGAATAATAAATTTTGAATTAATAAAATTTGTAATAAATATAAAATTTAAAGTAAATTTTAAAAATTAATCCATAAAATTTACTTAGCGAAATATAAAAAATTAATCCATAAAATTTACTTAGCGAAATATAAAAAAATAATCCATATTTTTATATTAGTAATACTCAGAATAAATATGAATTCTTTTAATAAAATTAAAAATCAAAAAATCATTAATTTAACTTTTATAAATTTATAATATATTTTTAAATTGATAGGCCTTAAAATGTTATAGTCTTATTCTAAATAAACCAAGGTGTTAAAAAAAAAAATTTTCATTGTTAAATAGATAAAAAAATAAATTCAATTTTAAAATTTTTATTAATTAATTTTATTAAAAATGTGTTAATTGGTTTCTGATGTATGGAAGGAAATATTTTGAAGTTTTAAGCAATTAAATATAAGCCGTGCAAAATTAATAAAGTTTTTAGTTATTAGAAACGATAATTATAAAATAAAATTATTTTGCATAACTTTTTTATACGTGAATTTAAAGCAGAGATTACGTTTTTATACATATTTACTTTTATTTCGTATTATAAGGTCACACTTTTTTTTGTAAATCTTTGATTATATTTATGTGAAACTAAAGTAACTAAAATGATATATCTTTTAAAAGTTGACCAAAGTATTTACTTATTTATGTTTAAAAAAAGCAATTTAAAATAAAATTTCAGCTAGTAATAAATCAACAGTAATTCAAAATAAAACTTAACTTGAGAAATTACACGAACATCAATTGCAACATAGCAAAAAAAGCTCCAACATATTTTAACAAAAAATGATATTCAATATAGATTTAAACTCTCAATTAAATTAAAAAAAGAGCTTAAAATAAAATTTAAAAAGAAATAAATAATTTACATAAACGTGATTTATCTTTTTGAAAAGAATCTTTGAAAATGGAAATATGTAACCATTAAGTTGCAACTTAACTTAAACAATAAATTTTCATGAAAACCGAGCATATTTAAAAATGAAATAAAATTTTTAATTAAAATAATTTGCATTAACATGAAATGTATTTCAGAAAAAACTTGACAGTTTAAAAATAATTTAATCAGCAATTCTCGATTTGTCACTTGTAATGGCAAAATCAAAAAGTCTTGCTAGTACAAGATTATTATTATAGTATTATAATTTCACACTTTTTGTAAATCTTTGATTATTTTCTGTGAAACGAAAATAACGTAAATAAGAAGATTTTTTTTTAAAGCTAACCAAAATATTTATTTATTTATGTTTAAAGAAGAAATTTAAATAAAATACCCACTCGTAGTAATAAAAAAAATAATTCAAAATAAAACTAAATGAAAAAAATTACACGAACATAAATTGCAACATAATCAAAGCGCTAGCATATTTGATTTAAATAGAAATTTAAATATACCTTAAAAACTCAATTAAACTTAAAAAACTTAAAATAAAAATTTAAAATTAAATAAATAATTTGTATGAAATACGAAATATCCTTGAAAAGAATATTTGAAAAGAAAATATGGAAATACATAACCGCGCAACTCATATTAAAAAAATAAACTCATGAAAAACCAGAATTAAAATATAAAAATAAAATAATAATTAAAATAATTTACATTAACATGAAATGTCTTCTTGTGAGTAATCTTGAAAATTTAAAACATTTTTATCAACAATGCCCGGTTTGTTACTTGTAATGGCGAAATAGAAAAAGTCTTGTTGAACATAAGAGGAGACAAGGCAACGCGAACAGCTCTCTGTGTCACCAACTAACCGAAGATAGCTTTAGAATAAAGAATAAAATAAAAATAATAGATTGGTTTAGAATAAAGAATAAATAAAAATAAAAATATAAAAAATAAATCAAAATTAATAAACAATTTAATTGTCTATTGGAATCAATACGAACATTTATGCTAATACAGGTAAAGAAAATCAATTTAACCCTTAAATAGAAACCATCATAAAAACGGAACGGAATTAAACAGTTGACAAATAAACATAAACTGTATCTTTCAATTAACGGAATAATGTAAACATATTTAATAGAAGCAATTTAATCTAAATTGAGGCGTTTGTAAAATTAACATTTTAGCATACAGAATTTTGATAAATACTTACAAAGGGTAGAACAGCCCTGTTATGTATATCGAAAAAGAGAAACGAGGAAGGCTAATAGCACAAAAAATCGTAACTGCATATTTTTATCAAAGTAATCTTTCTCTTCTGAATATGCA
>BPLR01000785.1:0-123646 GCA_021605095.1 Caerostris extrusa | reverse complement strand
TTATAGTAAATATAACAGAAATTTATATTCTATTAAATAATTATTCCTATAAATTGTGGATTATTTTGATATTGTTCTTATAACGTATGTCGGTCAGTGATACAGAGTATAAACAATTTTTACAATGTTGCCATTCATGAAAATATGAAACAAATACCAAAAATTTTTTACTTTATGTTATATTGGATTATCAAATAATTGTTTTCTTTTTTAATGCTGTTGACATAGTAAAGGTTTTATATCAATTCGCTTTTGGTTTGAATTCGCGCAAAAAATTTTTTTTTTTTTTTTATTTCACTGCGAAAACGCCGCTCGGAGGCATTAAGTTTTTCTGTGGTTTTCTAGTGTATTTTTTTACTGCTGATGACATAATTAGGGTTTTGTGGCAACTGTTATTTGAATTCTCGCGGAAAATGCAGAATTTAGAATGCTTTTAATTTTAATTTAAAAATGCTTTTTAAAAATTTTTTTAAAAAAAATGCTTTTAATTTTAGAACGTTAGTTCACAAAAGAAAACAGCAGTCAGAACGTATTAAATTTTTTTTAGTTTTGTGATGTTATTCTTGTTTTCTTCGTTCATTTTATGGGACTATCTAAGTACAGGTTATAATGAATCAATAAAAAGATTATTTTCGAATCCAACCAAATATATATAAGAATAAAATTTATGTTATTCACTGATTTCTTCTTTTTTATTAAATTGTTTCATGATTCGAATTCAGCATTGTAAAAAACATGAAATATTTTTTGACATATTAGAAAAAAAAAAATTGACGTAATTAAAGAATAATTTTGGTGTAATTTTAACGTAATAGCGATTATCATTGTTAAATGATACATTTTTATGAGCTGCAAAATTCCGCATACTAATTTTTCATTAAAGCAATAAAATTTAGCGTAAAATTAATTTACTAATAAAACTTTGGCAATAATAATGACATATTTTGGCGTTAAAGCGATAAGATTTGGCAAAAAAAAACATTTTAGGAATAAAATTACTCTTAGTGATAAAATTTGTCGTTAAAAAATAAATTATGGCGTGAAAGCAAATAAAAAATAAAACTTCGTTTAGAGAACACATTTGGTTATAAAGTTGCAAGTTTTGGCGGAAAGGCAATTCAAGAATAAAAATTTTGGCTGGATAAGCATAATATTTGGAATTAAAGCAATACAATTTGTCCTAAAAGCAATTTAAGGATTAAAATTTGACGTAATGCCAGTTTGGCTACTAATATTGTTGTAATTGCGATTTTTGGAGAGGAATTTTGGCGAAATAATGTTTTTACAAAGACACCGAAATGTGCATGTTTAATAAGTGATTTAGCATCCTAGTGATGGATTTTGGTGTACTATCGTTTTATCGCGAAAACTAACTGCGGCATTCATTATTATGTTTACTTGGCAACTTGGCATCCAATTGAATTAGCCTTGAATTATAAATATAAAAGATTTAACTTAAAATTTCAATACTTCTAATGAAATAATAAAACTCTAAAAATATCTAATGATTAAAATTTTTCTTCATCATTCTTGAAATTAAACTATTTAATAGCTCTTGGTTATGTGTTGTCTCTCAAGATGCATATCATGCAGTGTTATTTGGAAACTGTGGCCAAGTTAGCGATGAGCACGGTGAGTGTTTTCATCGGGACATTGTGAAACTAGAAGAAAGATGCCAGGTAAATTGGATCATTACAATCTTGGCAGATGATTAATGACTTGAATAATTTTCAATAATGATTCTCAGAAAATGCATAAGCGGATTCTAAGCTACCCCGTAACATAGAGTAAACAAGTACATATACAATAGAACCTCTGCAAGTCGAACTTCAAGGGAGACGCCAAATAATTCGAGTTATAAAGTCTTCGCCTTATTGAGGATTTCGACTAAAGCGCATTTTGAAAGGAAATATTCGAATTAGAGGGTTAGATTCTTTTAACTTATTTTGAATTAGAGTGGTAAAATAAACAAAAATGCAAGTTACAGAGGTAATAAACATGTTTATTTGTAACTTAAAAGTTATATTATATACTACAATAAAAGACCAAAATAATTCTGAAACAACCTTGCAAATCAAAAATATTATGTATTTAAAAATCAATTATTTATTTATTTATTTGCTTTAGACAATTCGATCGTTCTCTATCTATAGCATTATCTAATCTATAAAGAGCATAAAATTCTTTTTCTTCCGAGTTACTATTTTGCTCTATGAACAATATTATTCGTATACTGTTAAAAAATAGATGTGTATTGCAGTAAACCAAACTACTTCTGATATTTTTGCAATCGACAACAAAAGATTTTCTTCACTAGAGTTCAAATGAAATCAATAGCAATAATAAGAATTATAATAAGAATATTTCATAGAATTGGTTATTCTATTTACTGTATACTCATACATTGTTTTTCTAAGAAATAATGACATGCATTGTCGGCATAACCGTAAAGTCGGTAACTTATTTTTCTTCGAGCTATAGAAGTAATTAGTCTTAAATGATCAAGTTGTAAAGGTTGTAAAATCAAACATTGTTAATGTTCGAGATACAGTGGCCCAATTTATTTTCCGAGTTACGGAAGGAAAATATATACCAAAATGGCTTTTTGGGGATAATTATTTCGACTTATAGAGGGGTGAAATTTCGAGTAATGGAGGTTTGGGGGCTTGAAGGGAAGGGAACAAAAAAATTTTTCTAGTTGTGGAGGTTTTCGGCTTCTCGAGGTTCGACTTAAAGAGGTTCTGCTGTATTTATTAACACGAGGTTTCATTAAAGTTAATGCAAGTATCCTATTAAAGAGAGCCAATTTCAAATTTTCGTCGTCATATTTATTTTCAGCAACTCAAAATTAGTAAAAATGTCTATTTATTATAACTATAAATGGTATAATGGCTTAGTAAAAATGGCTATTTATCATTTATTATGGCTATTTATTATATTTATTATTTATTTATTATACTTAATGGACGCAGCATATTTAATCCTTTAAATGTATTGTCAGTATAATTTTACCCCGGTTTGCTGTAACAAGGAATCTTTACTATAATCGACTAGGAAGCAACACTACACAATGTTGTAAATTATGTTGTCTTAAAAACAGATTTTACTAATATTTTGAAAGAGTGAATCATGTTGGACAGAAATAATCAAAATAAAAACACTCAAAAATCATAAATAACTATGAGTTATCACAAGCTAATTAGTACTTTTATGTGCAACAAAGGTAATGATTAATTACTTCAAAGTCTAATAAAAGTACTCTAATAAATTATATAAAACTTTAACCCTTTGCACTCGAAGTTTTTTTTAATCGTATTACCAGCAAGTCGAGGCGATTTTAGTGAAAAGATCCTATTGACATGTAAGTTTACCATCCGCATTAAAAGAAGCGCATTATTTAATATTGCTATTTGCATTGTCTCCGTAGCAGAGCCCTCGAGCTTGAAGACAAATTTTTAAATGGCTCCGCTCCGGAGCCTTCGAGTGCGAAGGGTTAATAAAATGTGTTGATGAATACTTGAAATTGATTTTTTTCCATCACAGACACACAGCAGGAAGTTCAATTGTATAAAATTTTTAAACACACATTTCTATGCTTATATAAGCTATAATGCATAGAATCTTTTGTTATATTTATTTTATTGTGAAATAATTCTCTCTGTTTCGCAGATTGAATATAAGGATCGTCCAGTCACTTGTGGCAATCAACTGGATCTCAAAACTACTCGTAATCCACCCACTGTAGTAGACTACGAGGCTGACGAAACGAAATATTACACGCTGATTATGTTCGGTAAGCTATTTTCCTACTTATTCATCATCACAAAATTTCCTTAAAAAAAGATATATGAAATTGCCACATAGAGTTTTGCAAAGTTTTAAACTGGCCCACAAATTCAGAAGCTTTACTTTCAAGCTGAGATTGGATGTGCTGAAAGAAGAGGGATAATATTAATTTGTGGCAAAAGTTCTGTCCCTTTTTTTTTTAAGTATTTCCTATTATAAGACATAGTAAGTATTTTAAGTATTGCCTATTACCGACACCCCTTTTAAACTTAAGTTATAATATCTATAAAAAATAAGTAATTATAATAATATTAAGTGTAAAAGATAATGGCTTAGCCACAATTCAAAAACTTATCGAACAAACCACGAAGTGATCTACATCCAACGAAGATTCATTCACTGATGGTAACAAAGTTCTTTGTGAGCTGTTAAACGAGAATAAAACAATAACTGCTGAAGTTTGTCAGCAATTAACATGTTTAAAAGCATCTTTGCGTCCTTTCCTGAACAAAAAGGGGTGACCCTGCAACATATCAACGCATAACCTAAAATTGGAAGAGCGACTGTCTACTAAAAAGAATTTGGCAGGGAAATTGTTCTTCACTCACCCTATTTTCCCTGAAATTTTTTTTGCTAAATTACACAATTTTGCAATTTCCTAATGGAATATGTTTTCTTTTTTCCTCACTAGATCCTGATGCTCCCTACCCCCAGAATAGCACACTTCGAAGTTATCGCCACTGGCTTATCGAGAATATTGAAGGCAATTTTGTGAATAATGGAGATGTGGTTACTTCTTATTTACGACCAACTCCACCAGCTGATTCAGGTAAATTGCATTACCAGGAATAACTTAATATGAATATCAAATGAAAACCTTTTGTTTAAATGCTAAGTTTGTTAGAATACTAAAACATTCTTGGCTGGTTTTGCTTAGTGGGCGAAGATAATAATGGTACTTGGTTCCTACGAAAAGATACGATAATTTAAGTTTCATCTGTATGTTGTTATTTTTTTTAAATAAATAAAATGGGGCCTGATGGTCGAGGTGCTAGCTATTTGGCACTCGGTACCACAGGTTTCGGGTTCGAATTCCAGCGGGGCCGTGGGTGTTTGTAGTGGTTCGAAGCCGTAGGTCCCGGTCTCCTTAGAGCGTCACAGAGCCCAATCAGACTTCTTCTCGTCCACATCATTCCCAAACTGTAAAGGGGCAACTCAGCTCTAGGCACAGTGATGTGGTGTGGCGTAAAAGTTGTATTTTTAAATGTGGTAATTCAATGATTAGATGTTAACTATTTCATGAGCATTATTCATAAATATTTGTTTTGTAAAATTTTGTTTTAAATCAATTCAGATCAATAAATAGTCAAATATATAAAAACCGTCATATGACAAAAAGAATGTAAATTAAAATTAAAGGATACGAATCTTCACTTAGAACTGCTATATTAGGCAAAAATGATTTTAAGGAATTTCTATAATACTAAAAAATAATATTTGCATCGTCATCTTGCAGACGAAATTTATTTTTCCTTTCATTTGGAAGTATAAAACAAGTAATATAAAAAATTTTAAGTCAATTCCTACTTTTGTTTCACTATATTGCCGAAAGTCCTTTATAAATAATTTTTTTTTTTCCTTTTTTTTAAATTTATCTGGCGCCATCTATTGGTAGATATATGCAACTTAAATCTAAAAAAAAACTAATATGAATTAATTAAATTTAATGAATGATTTAATAATTGAAAAAACTGTATTAACATCCAGTATCATCCACTAAATGTTCAAAAAAGTGCATTTGAACTTGTAAGGATGAATAAAAAGTATTTTATGAACGATTGAAAATTTGAACAAGATATATATATAGGGAGAGTGTGAGCTAATAGAACGAATTGAATAATTCTTTTTAAAATGTTCAAGCAATAAATGTTGCAATACTTTTTAGAATTATTATGAATGTTGAAAGTTATATTATTTATATAATAACATATGTAATATTACTGCTCCTTTCTTACAGATTCTCACAGATATATATTTCTGATCTACGAACAACATGACAGTATGAAGCTGAACGACAACTTCGATAATGACACACGAGGCAATTTCGATGTACCGAAATTTGCTCAAGAACGAAATCTTATCGGACCAGTAGCTGGGAATTTTTTCTTCCTGCATCCTTAGTAGTTTGGAAATTTTATAAAAAAGTATGAACATCGTATCTCAAGATTCAAAGAATGTATAAAATAAGTTACTGGTAATAGAGATGAGTAAATGACATTTTATCTCTCCAAAATTAAGATTATTCATCTATATACTATAATATTACAAATAATAAGGCTTTCTTTATTTTTAGATTTTGTGTCATTCCTAAATTTCAAAATTATGTATCTGTTTCTTTAATAAACATATTATCATATTTCCACGTATATTATTAGTAGAGTATTGCATTGTTCATTTACACATAGTTGATTCGACTACATTTCCACAACTGTACAAAAATTATAAAATATTTTTTTACAAACATTTTCATTTGCATGTTAAACATTGAGTAATATATCTCTGAATTGATATATTCAACAAGACATTTTATTTCGTTAAGCAATGATTTCAATTGTTCTTGCACTGGGAAAATTTTTTATATATTTCCTAACACTCTTGTTACAAAAATCTGTCTAAAACTTTTTAAAGTAGAACAAATAATTAAATGTGACTAATTAATTTATTCATCGTGAGAAAAGAAACAATTATTAGAAATTAAATTTAATTCTTGAAAACTACACTCCCTGTCGACTCTTCACAGAACTCTCTCCTTTCTTCACCAAAAACCTCCCTTTAAGAAAATCCGTCAAGAGGGGGGTCCCTTCCTTCACTTCTCATAGGAGTAGACATTTTCTCAGCTCGTGGTCGATCACCAATCACGATGGAATAACTCATGACGTAGTCCATATTCCATATGTAATTTTTTTCGACCTGTGAAGATCGAAGAGACAATCGCTAATTTCATGAGAAGCTGATTATCCATGGCACTGATTATCTGCTATCAGATATGTGAGACAAGGTATTCTCATTTAGAACAAAGCACTAATTACATGTAATATAAATCACCCACAATTCTGCTTATCTGCTATTACATTTGAGTGATGAGTTTATTATCATGCTCTTGTCAAAGAATATAAATTCCTCTCTCCTGTGAATGAAATGCCAAAACTCTTCACGTGAGAATAAATGCTACAACAGCCTCATTCCAAGTTTGTTAGTTAATTCTTGTTTACAATGCTAATATAGTTAACACAGGAAAAGCCAATACTTTCTAATAGTAAAGTCCTTCACAAATTTTATGTATATTATATTAAAAAATTAATATTTTTGAAATTATATGACACAAATTTACTAGCATTCTGAGTACGTACTTTAAAATCCTACTAGATACAAATTTCGTCGTCTCTTATTACATTGAACAAACAGAAGCTGCCATTAAAAAATAAAACAGGTTGTAACATTGTGTAAGCACCATGTTGTCTTTCGTCACTCAAATGTACTGTATTTCTGACAAGGAACATGGAATATGAGTTGAATCTAACAAATTGAACACAAATACGACTTTCACGTGTCAAATAAAGGAGAGAAATACGTCACCCAAGAAATCAGTGTGGACCCATAAGAAAATAGTTAGTGTGTTAAAGAACTGCTATAAGAACTTTATTTCTGTTTCTATTTATAGAGTCCAAAACTAACGATGAAATGCTTTTGATTTCAAAGAAGAGAAAAAAAACTCGATCTGCATTATAAACTGCAGCAACAAAAATAAACAAAGTATTTTTAATAAATGCAATTTAGAGGGAGAATAGAAAAAAGAAGGTTAAAACTAATCAACGAAATAGAGGAAATTCGAAATAACAACAGAAAGCTAGCTTCATTAAATGTCAGATAGCTTTCAGGCTATTAAAACTATTGATAAGTTTTTCCTGCTAAAGGGGTGACCAAATCAATATTTATATATATATACGTATATATCCTTCTGGTCAAACATTATGACAACAATATTTAGACAAACAAAGGGTATTGGACGATCTACAGATTTCAGGAAAGAATTATTGAATATATCAAGGAAATCCATGTTAAAAACATAACTTAAAACTTGAACTACAACTAAAATAATGTGAAAGGGATGTGTTTTAAGATTTGTAACCGTACTTCCTCCTGCATACTGGCAAGAAAGCCCCACCCCCACCCCATATGGCGATTGCCTGGTGACTAAAGGGTTAGCGCTCTGGCATTTGGTACTACGGGCTTCAGGTTCGAATCCTGGCAGTGGCATGGATGTTTGATAGTGGTTCTGAATCCACTTTATGCTATAGGTCGCGGTCTGTTTAGCTCTCGTGTGCACAAGATGACCGTAATGTGACAAGCCAAACTCCCCTATGGCGTTCAGGGGAAATGATTAGTAGGCCTCATGTCTCTCACCTGAGAGAAAGTACAGCACAACCTGTGCTTCCGCTGAGCAACGTTTAGTTAATAATCTCTCATTCCGAGAGGAAATATATTTAGTCCAACCCGGTTAATTAATTGGCCTACTGACTCTCATCCCAAAGAAGAAGTATATTTCGTACATCCTGCGCGTAACTGAATATCGGGTTTTCGACTTAAAATTGGAATCCTTCCTCGAATCTACAATTATCTGTCTTTAAATGTATTAAATATTGTATGTTTCTATTTGTATGTGTGTGGTGTTTGTGCGTGTGTCAATAAAGCTGTGAGTTCTTCAACCTGTGCCTCAAGGATATCAGTCCAACCATACCCATTACAATCTGGTTGCCCAACCTGCACACTACAGATTTGATTTTAAATATTGCGCAATGTTTATGAAAATGTATATTATCATAATATGCATAAATATTTTAAATGGCTACATTTCTTAACCTACATTCATATCAGTAAATATTATTAATAACTCCCATAATCGTTGACTGTACTGACATCATACTTTCGATAACTCAAAGAGTTATTTGCATATCTTATGATATTAAATTGTTTTGAACAGTCATAAAAATAGTTAAAAATATTTATGATACTCAAATATGTGTATCAATAAAAGAGGAATGAAAAAACATCACTTCTTTTTTTCTTATTATTATACCAACTGGATAAATGTATTGTTTCTACAGGCAACAAAAATCAATAGACAAACAAAATTCAAACAATTCATGAACTCAATGCATTCTTTTCCGAAACAAAACCTCATTAATATGGTGGCAGGTGTTAAAACATTTGTTTTCTTTTTGTTTTTCTCAATCATGAATTTCTTATGTCGAAATCTGTGTTTATATGTTTATATCTGAATATGAATTTTTATATATTTTAATTTTACTTATTTATATAATATAAAACTTTTTCTATAATTAACATGAATACAACTAATGTTGTAAATTATTGTTGTCCATAAAAAGATCTCGCCCCCTTCCCGTCCGATCCAGCTGTCTGAGTATTCCATATCTAACCAATCACGCACAGGCGTGCTAAAATGCATAAATGCTCTTATCAAGCTGAGACTCATAAGTTTACCCATAAAGGGATGAAAAATCAGTTTATACAGAAATCTAGATGAATCTAGAAAATCAATTTATACATCATAGAAAAATACTAAGTATAGATGCCCTATCATTCGTTAAAGTGGCAAATATCTTCCAACAATACTGTTGTTGTTGTTTCTTATCCTACTTGGTAGACATCTCGACCAAGCCCACGAACCCGTATGGACTCATAGTTGAAGGGAAAAGGGACAACTTCTGTTGTGATGGAGCACCCGCAGATAGAAGTCTGATTTGGCTCTGTGACTCTCTACAGTCAGGTGAGACCGGGACCTACGGCTTAAAGTGGATTCCGAACCGCTACAAACATCCATGACAAGGCCGGGACTCGAACCCGAAACTTGTATGACCGAGAGCTAGACATTCGCCCATTCAGGTCCCCAACAATTCTCCCATTCAGGTCCCCATTTTGCGACCTATAATTTTAGAATTAGTTTGGATCCAACTCTTAAAATCCTGCTATAAGCAATAACTTTCACAAATGTTTTATTTTATTTATCAGCTGATATATAGGATTGAGGATTGCGTGCCTTCTGTAAACATTATATATTTTATTGTACCAAATAAAAAAAGAAAAGAAAAAATGAAAAGAAAAAGAAAACCGAATAAAAGAGCAAAATAATAATTCAGAAAAAAAATATATATATTAATGAATAATATAATTTCCCAGTATTCTGGCCCATTCAGTTACAGACCAGTAGGCCTGATATTTTTTTTCGTGCAGATTGAATAAGGATAACTGCTGATCATATGTGGCTACTCTGAAGATAATTTCATTGTTCACAAGATAATGCAATGAAAGCATTGGTGGCTTCGTGTTGTTTAAATACTCATTCGCATAAAAAAGGGATTAATTGATGAAAGTGATCTGGAGGCATCATTTTGCTCTGCCATGCCTTATGCACAGTTGTACCTAGAAATTATCTGAGAAGTGCACGTATACTCAATTCAGGATTTGTTACAATTGCAGTATCGCTTCCTCCTAAATTTTCGTAAGGCTATTGTTGTTTCTTTCATTGCATCAGGATGATTATCTGTTAGATGTATCTTTCCAGTATTTTTAAGTCTTGTCAACCAACCTATGAATGACAATGGTGTCGGTATGACGGTGTGAAAGACATCGAGAGGCTTACTACTTCGCAGTTTGTAATGCATTGTCACTACATTGATCATAGATAAATAACACATCACAAAATCTACGAATCCACGAATGGAAAGCAATATCACTATACAAATATTGCCCATCATTTCTAGCGACACGAGCCCAAAGATGGCTGTTTATTTATATAACAGACACGCGCTTATCAACATAATTGCAATAAAGCTTTTGTTCTATGCACTAGATGTGACGTCATACTCTTTCCTTTCTCGAGAACTATACATGGTAGAGGTATGGCTCTTTGTAGCTTTTATCTATTCCGAGTCACGATTCTAGCCTGGAACAGTTTATGCGGTATTGTCTGAATAATATTGTATCTATATAATTTATTCATTTTTCGCAACACCTGCTACGAATGTTTATAACTTTTCAAGCAGCGACCAAACATAAAGGAAGAATATCGATATTTATATTAAGATACATTTTCAGCTGCTTTTACACCGTTTCTTTGAGATAAATTTACATATGAATGATCGGTGTACTTAGTATAAAATATTTCAGATTTCTGGTTTCCATTAGATTGATACAGAAATATTCGTCTCTTCTTAAATACTTTAGGTGTTGGCATTCTTGTTTAAAACTTGATAAATATGGAAATTTTCCAAATATTTTTACTTGCTGCGATCAGTATTATTGGCTTCAGAAGTGATTGTGATTTATCGGATTATAAAAAGAGTAAAATTGTCCCAGGTATAATTCCTATAACTCCAGAAATGCCGATTCAGGTAACAATTGCATTGTATTTTTTATAAATTTTAACTATTTTTAAATATATTTGGGATTTAACTATTGAAAAGGTTCCGTTCTCGAACTATAATAGCGATTTAAAATATTTGCAAATATTTTTTATTTTATATTTATTGTAGGTACAAATTAAGCAAAAAAGATATTTTATGAGTAATCATGTAGGAACAAATAATAATATAATCAAAAAAAGTAAAACAAGAAGAAATAAATCGATCTAAAATTTATCATAAAATTTTAAATCTTCTTTCTCGAAAAATATTGTCAAAGTAATTAAAAATTTACTTTAATTCTAATAATATAGCAAACATAATTCTCTGTTAAAAAATATACCTTAAGATATCCATTTCAAGAAAGTAATTATTTAATTTATCTTAATACAGTTTTATTATATTATAAGTACATTTTAAAATTGTAATTATATCAGGTACCTTATTTTTTTACGATTAGGAAATGCATTTCATAAAAATCAATATTATATTAAATATTTATAGTTGCAATATATCCGACGCGTGGCTTAATGGCAAAGCTCGCTGCTGGTGAACATTAGGAGGATTGTTGGAATTTTTATGCTTTAGTTCGCGCCACGTGGTAGTTTTACAGAAATCGTTTGGAACCGATTCAGAATAGCGTGGAAACGAGTTGGAATGGAATTGCGTTGTTGCCGTGGAAACGAGTTGGAACGGAATTGCATTGTTGCCGTGGAAACGGGCTGTTGGTTGCTGTGGAAACGGGCTGTTGCCGTGGGGACCAGCAGTTGCTGTGGAAACGAGTTGTTTTATTCTAAAAAGAACATTTTTCTTCCAGTTTAGCTTTTGCCTTTGAGATGTTACTATCAACCCTGTATATCTTTGTAAATATTGCTTGTAAATAAATGAAGATTCCATAAATATTTGAATGGATTGATCAATACTTCTCGAACCATCAGAAAGCTGCGGCTAACAAGAAAAATTGAACCACCGAAAAGAAAAACGATTGTCGTAGTGACAAGGTTTAAACCGGTGGCAGCTTTTGTTGTAGACACTGTCTCGAAAAAGGAGTAGCCTCGATGGCGTTTGTGATATGACGTCTTGCCTCGCTAGTAAGACTAAATTCTTTATCCCACTATTCGTTAGTAGGAGGTTTTCTCTCATACAATACGCAAATGGGGGGATAGTTCGCTCTACTGCCCTCCTTCTTCAGCAACAGGGAGCCAAGACAGACTTCTACCTACGGGTGCTCTATCACAATAGAAGAGTACTCCGTCAGAAACCCCTTCTTCCATGACTGCATGGACTTAGTCTAGATGTTGCGATCTACCAAGTGGGATAAGAGAAAAAAAATAGTTGCGATATTTTAAAAGATTTCAATAACATCAAATATCAACAACTTCAGGGTTGTTGAGATATTAATGAAGTAATTTAACGACGACGATTTGCCAGGTTGACGGAGAGCCTTGGTTGCTTGGCAACCTCTATCTCCTGCTTTGTGAATGACAAAAGTTTCTTAAGCTGTAAACCCAGTGACTGGATAGAAAAAGTAATCTATATATATATATATATATATATATATTGAAGTAAATAAATTTAGGGTTACCATGTTGGCCCTGCAATACCGCATTAATAAGAGATAAAGTAGCAATAAATTGGTCTAGGGGTCATTCCAAGAGTAAACGTCTCATTTTTTTTTTTTTTTTTTTTTTTTTTTTTTTAGTTACAAGTAAAAAAAGCCTCCACATGTCACTTTTGCTACCTACAGGGAAACGTATTGTTTAAGTGTAGATCAGTCTACCATTTTAAACAATCTAATCTGGTTAGGCGGATGTGAATCGAACCCTGACTTTTTCCCTCCGAAACTTGACCCAACCGTCGACAAGTCCAAAATTGTGATAGAGTTTAAAATTTATAATTGCTCTATTTTTAAATTAAAATTTATTAATAATTTTAATCTGTGATTTGAACGATACATTTCATAGACATCAGAACAAACAGAAACCATACAGGGAAAGTAGAAAGTATGTGTATTGTGTCCATTTATAAAGGAAACACGTTTTGTTATTTAACAGAAGAACATTCAAAGTTTTGATTTTTTTTTTTTTCATTTATTTATTTACAATAGTAATGCATGGGCATCATTAGAGGCACAGAGTCTATAGTGTCATGTTCTTTTAACATGGTTGCATTAACAAAAAAATTTTTTGATCCGTTCCTTTAAGTCTGTCATTAAGTTATGTAGAAACGATCTTTATTGAAGCAGACAATAAAGATCGTCTCGAAATGTCATCAATGAATTGAATGGGACAAACTCCGTAGTCCTTGTTAACATAACCATGTTAATAAGAAATTTGGTGCATAGGTATACTTCGTGATGCTAAAAATACACATTGCATTATTGTAGTTAAAGTAAAAATTTTAAAAATCTTTGAAATATTCTGTTTCATAAGTTGCAAACCGTAAAATGCGTCATTCTAGATGAAAACAACAAATAAAACAATATTTTTTTATCCTTGACATGTTAGATTTCTGTCATTTTTGATGTAGAGTCTGTACATGTAGAGTATATAAAAAAAACATAAATTGGACATTAAAACATATTTTGGACTCAGCATTACCTTTTTACAGTGCATTGAACATAGCAAAAATACCAAATTTTATAACTCTTGCCATTCACAAAAGAGAGTTGGTATGTTTCATTTTAAAGCTATTTTTATGAGTTTTTATTTGATGTGCAACAAAATATATTCGGGTGCGCAGAAGATCTACCTCCCCGTGGTGCACCTGGTAACATTTTTAGTGGCTAAAAGATCTGCAACTTGGCATTGTTGTTAGATTAATGAACTCTGTTTCAGCATGTTTTGTTGTATTTCTTGTATTATTTTATTGTTGTATGTCTTTTTCTTCGTTGCTTTTTTTTTTTTTTTTTTTTTTTGCTGTAACTGTTCATAATCTGCCATTGGAAATAAATAAATATATATATATATATAAGGGAAGGCCTGAGGAAGGGCCTGAATGGCCGAGTGGCTAGCGCTCTGGCGGTTGGATACCATAGGTTTCCAGTTCGAGTCCCGGTGGTGCCATGGATGTTTGTAGTGGTTCGGAACCCACTTTAAACTGTAGGTCCCAGTCTAACAGGATCGTAGAGCGTTGCGGGGGCATTGTTACGCGTCCGTGGCTTATCTTCAAGCTACACGCGCCCCCTGGGTAATGCAAAGTGAGTAACATCGGTGCAGCGCTTGCCTTAAGGTATCCAAGACCAAGCTGTCTAAGTGTTTGCCAGCTGCATTAGAACAAAAAAAAATTTTGAGGAAAATGTATTTTTAAACATTCACGCTTTTTGAATTTATATTTCCCATGAACACTAGTTTTTTGTTTTCAAAAACACTTATGTTAATTTCTTAAAAATTGACTACAGGTATACAAAATTTCAAAGAGGAGAAATACTAAGTTTTACAGAAATTAATTTTGTGATAAAAGTGGCGCGAATAAATCGTTGAGTGTCTAAATGGAAAATTCAATATTTGTCCATCTTTTCCCGTACATTTTTAAAACCCCTTCTGCTTTCCCTTCAAAAATTTTAACAATTTATTGGTAACCTTCTTCTTCTTCTTCATTGGCGCAACAGCACCTTGGTGGGAAAAGGCCGTCTGCCTACTGGCAGATTTATTGATAACCAATCCAAATATTATTTTAAAAATTAAAATGCATCATCTTTCAAATCCTGGCATTTACATTATGTATACTTATTGTATGAGATAAAACCAATAATTATTCATCTATCAGTTGGAAATATCAATTCTCTTTAAGTTGCCATTAAAATTTAATTACTATTTTATTTAAATAAAACCATTTATTAATTAAAAAACTATAACTTTCTAGCTCAAAATAAACTTAGACTATTTGTAAAATGGTTTAAAATTCATTTTATTATTTTTTCTAATTTTCTTTTCCTTTACATAGCATTAGTTAAGCAGTATCTATCATTTACAATTTTGCAGCACATTACAAATATCTAAATAATAATCTTTTTTTCTAATACTGATACATTTTTAAACTCATAATTTTATCACAAATCTAATAAATTAATCTTAAGTTTTTTTTTTTTTTTTTCAAAATAACACTTTGCTTTATGTACTTGACTTTTAAATATTATATAACGCATATTTAATAGTGATTTTTTCCTAATAAACATTAATTGAGAGATCACTTTTATGTGACATCAGATGTTTTTAATGCTTTCAAACGTAAGCACAAACTCAGAACTGATATCTTTCCTGCAATTACTAAAGCATGGAATATCTTTAACTACAATAACATCTGCAGAAATGTAAACAGATCTTGTGATTGCATGGCTTATCTTGATCTGATTAAATACCAAAGACACGTTTAGATACTTCGCAATTTCCTGTCCATTATTACAGAATACCTAACAGAATAAAAATTTATTCTGAATTCAGATCGTCTCATATATTAATATCATTTACGGCTATCCCATTATAATCATATATTAATTTAACTACTACTTTGAAATTTATTTTCGAATCACTGCTATTATTTTGAAAGCCTGTTTTATTTAAAAGACATTTACGGTTTTAGGCAAAAGATACAAAAATGGAGTTCCACTAAATAATCCAAATCGCACAAAAATCCACAGATGATGTATATATGTTAAAAAGGAATTGTTAAAACTTCAAAGGGATCGAATATTATGTTTAGTAATACAGTTGTATTTAAAGATTATCAATCAATAAGCCGTTGACCCTTATGCAAAGTACCATAGATATGGCTTATCATTGGTTCGTATAGTTAGTTAGTATCCTCTTGTTGGATTTCTTGACAAGCTTTCTTCCTTGGATAACTGTGGTAATACTAAAAATAACACATACCAAGCTTTCTGTAAATGCCAAGATATTGAGATTGGAGATCCACGGTTGGACAGGCCTGTGAATTTAGACCTATGAAGATCAAACAGACAATCGGTAATTTCTTGAGTCAAATTATCCACGACATTGATTATCTGCTGTCAGATTTGAGTAACAGGTTGTTCTCATTAGCATAAAATACTAATTACATGCAATATAAACAACAATATTTAACAACAACAATATCTAATTACATGCAATATCTATAACACTACTTTTCTGGGGTCAGATTAGAGTGATAGGTTGCTATTATGCACTTGTTAAAGAATATACTTTCCTTTCCCTTTGGAACAGAAATTCTACTATATCTCTTCTCGTGGGAAAAATGCTACAATGTCCTGTATTCTATAATGAATTTCCTGTATTAAGCACCCCTAGCGGGTATTTTTGAACTAATATTTGTTTTTGAACATTCCTTTAGCGCATTTGGTGTATAGTCAGTATTCCTGTTTTTAGTGTCAATCGACTGACGGGTTTCAGCTGCAAGATACTCTAATTACGGGAAATTTAAATATAACCATTGGGTTACAACAGTATAATTATATACACTCATGTCCATAAATTAAGGATAATGAAGTTCAGGCAAAGAAAGAGACAGAAGAAAAACAAATTTGACTTATTTGTAAAGTCTATTTATTAAACGAAAGGTAAAGAGCAAAAAGATGCTATATGTTTGACATAATTAATAAAAATTGCGATTTTTACTACCTGGAGCAAATTTCAAAAAGAACCTATTTACAAAAAACAGTATAACATAGTTCGTATGATGGTTAATATGGAGTATGTCTCCCGGACGATGCAATGCAGGCCTTACAACGCTAAGGCATGCTGAGTATCAAATTATCAATCTGATCTTGGGGAATATTACACCACTCATCAAGCAATGCCCTCCGAAGTTCCGGTTGACAGGTGGGAGGGGGGGTTGACGGGCTGCAATTCGTCGGCCAAGCATATTCCACTCATGCTCTATTGGATTCAAGTCCGGTGAGTATGCTGGACAATCCATACGGGTGATATCCTCCAATTGAAGGCATTCGTCTACAATGTTTGCACGGTGAGGACGGGCGTTGTCATCCATAAACAGAAATTCAGCACTCATGGCGCCCCGAAACAAACGTACATGTTGTTCCAGAATGACATCCTGATAGATGTGGCCTGTCATCGTTACACTCTGAGCATGCAGGTCAGTTCTGGAACCAAGAATAATTCCTCCCCAAACGAGTCATCCTGCACCACCGTAACGGTGTCGTTCAATGGTGTTCTCTTGGTGGTAACGGGTACCTGGCGCTCTCCATATGAAAGTCCGGCGAGAATCAGACTGCAAACTAAACCTGGACTCGTCGGAAAACTTCACACAAGACCACTGTTGCGGTGTCCACAATGCATGCTCTCTACTCCAGATTAATCGCAGGCGACAGTGAGTTGCGGTAAGTGGAACACATCTGACAGGCCTACGAGCATATAGACCAATGTGCCCTAAACGTCTGTACACGGTCTGCCTTGAAACTGTCGTACCGGTAGCTGAAGAGAACTGACGAAACAGGTCTGATGCTGTGCTCCGTCTGTTTCTTTTGGCAGTAACTGCTAAATGCCGGTCCTCATTCGGCGTTGTAACTCGGGGGCGGTCTGTGCTGTAACATCTACTCACATTACCATCATCTTGGAATCGTTGCCAAAGCCTGGAGATGACACTCTGGGCGATTCCAAGTTCCTCGGATACTTCCAGCTGGGTACGTCCACAATCCAGTCGTCCGATAATTCTAGCACGTAAAAATCATCCAAATGCTTCCTTTGTGCCATAACTATGCGGTTATTGCACTGAAAGGCTTTTAAAAAGCCCTTGTGAACAATTTTACTTCTTTGCCACCATTCCTTATATACCCCTCTCTTACACTCTCGTCATTGTGACGTACTATCCGCGCCATCTAGTGGTTTCCTGTAATTTGCATATTCTTCTTCAAGAGGTGTGTGATAATTCTACAGGTGAAATTTTTTATTTTAGAGTTCAATTTCTGTGTGATTCTGAATTATCCTTAATTTATGGACATGAGTGTATATCATAGCACAGTAACGCTTAATCACTAAAATTCTATATTCGCAGAGGTAAATATTGCATCTAGGTTCTACTATATAATAATTTTTAAAAATCAATAAATGATTTTAAAAAACCTCAAATGCTGAAGCGCCAATACTAAATGAGAAGAAGAGCAACAACAATTTTGCAGAAAATAATTTACGACTATTTAATTTAATAATTTAGCATTAAACGTATTCCTGATCATTCAAGAGGCTTATATTTTTAAACTTTTCATTTAAAAATGTAAATCTTTTAAATTATCAGGAATGCATTTAAAAAATTTTATAAAATCCTGAATAAATCAATTTTTTAACTGCCTCTTGGACTTTTTAATGTCCTCTTTTCTAAAATGTTGTTCATAAATTTTGTTTTATTTCTGTTTTGTTAAATTGGCAGGTATTTTACAAAAATAAGTCATTTGAATGTGGATCGAAAGTGGACAGTTTATCTATAAGACGTACTCCTACATTAAACTACACATGTGATGAGGATAAGCTCTATACAATTATAATGATTGGTAAGTAATCAAAATTAAATCACAAGTTATTTGAACTAACCAAACAATATATCTGCTTGGCAACTAATTAAATGTAGGAAAATCTTTTTCATTTCATTACTTGTTTTACAACTGCCCATCGGTTTCACAATAATGACGATTTATAAAATAGAGAGCAACTTTACTTTATAAAATTTATGAAGCAGTTACAGCAAGTTAAAGCATATAAGTACTTGCTAAATACTTTATGTCGAACTTTTCGCTAAATAAGTTTAAAAAAAAAATATTTCTATTGAAACGTTTTTAAGAAGTCAATTGAGTTTAAAAAAGGGAACTCCTTCAATATCAGACAGGCCCTCCCGCCCCACTATGAAAGTTGGAAAGTCTACTAGTGAGTGGTAGGAACCAGGCTGATTACCACTGGCGTAGTCACAAAAATATAATTGTCCCATTTAAAAATAGTTTCATAAAAAGTAGCAGTTGCATTATGTTATTAGTTAACTTCAATTCCGCACCTCCTGCCCTTGGATAGAAAAATTTTACTTCAAAAACATGTTTATCTTTTTACAAACAAAAATTTGTTATGTACCCTCGTGTACAAAACATCCCAGGGGATTTTTAAAGTGAATGCCAGGGGATTTTTGAAAGTAATTGAAACGAATTTGTGTGTCGTATAGACTTAGGCCTGGAAAATTCTCACCAGGCTGTTTTATTGATACAATATGTTCACATATAAAGTTAGAATCACTATCAACGATATGATACAATATGTTCATTTTTAGAATCACTATCAAATTTTATTTTTGAAAGCCTGACACAGTAAAAGCAGATTCGCGTGTCCACGTTATAGTTATTCTTGTATAACCATAACTTCCCATCCATTTTACCAAAAAAGGGAGGAGAATGGAGGGAATTTTTGTAGAAACAGAACAATAAGAAAGAAAGGAAGTCGTAAAAATAAATTGAACATGGAGAACAACGGGTAGTGTATTACAAATGAAGATATAACTCCGTGAGAGAAATCTGTGTCTAATTCACTTTTGTTAGCGTTATAAAAGCCAAAATATTAGCGGAGTTTGCAGAAAGTCAGTGGGTGATAGGCGACTGAATAATTAGAATAAACACCCCCAAAAATAAAAACATTTTAAATTATGGAAAAAGTTTTAACAGCTAGTTGTAACATACAATTACAATCTTCTAAAGATATAACTCAGACGTCGTTATTTATCGATTATGGTATATCTTAATGCTGATATCCAGATGCTGTTCAACCATAGATAGCCTATCTTAAAATTTCGTGAGTAAAATTTCATCAAATATATACTAAGAAAAAAAATTTATTTATAATTTACTGCAGTTTTTATTTTTATTTGACAGATGTAGATGAATTGACACCACAAAAGCCTATATTGTCTCCCTATCGACTTTGGTTGGTTGCAAACATACCAGGATGCAATGTTAGCGAAGGATATACGCACACAAAATACTTTGTTCCTATTAGGTCCTCTCAACCTGGTAAGCACTACATTTTACTTTGCATGGAAAACAGAAATGAGCAGTACTTATAGAACAAAAGCAATTTTCACAATAAATTAAATGACATAAACAATATAAATAATAAATAGCGTAATTTTCTGCCTATAATTCCAGTCTCGTATAACATATAAGCGTAATTTTCGCTTCGAAAAATAAGATAATTTGCAATCCACGAGTGATTCGCATTTGTTCGACATTCAATATCCGACCAAGTTCTGCGTTTATATCCATGGCATAAAACTAATTAAACGTTCTTTAATTTTAGAAAATGTTATTTATGCCATAATTGTAGATTAAAAAAAATGTTCGAAATTTAATGTAATTGAAACCGAAAAGATATGCATTAAGAACTATGGTAACTACAAAAAGATGCCATTTTTCCAAGGATTTGTAACTCTCAAATTTGCAAAAGAAATTAAAATCTGAATCAGTAATTAATTATTAATTTGACCTTCTATAAAGCGCTTTTAATTTTTGTCTGTTACTTAATTCTAGGCCTTATTCTTAAAGTAGCACACACGTTTTGTTTCATATTGCAAAAGTCCAGATTCATTTCCATCATTTGTTTATTTTTCTCTCATCCAAATTTTGTCAATTTTTTGTTGGCTAAACATTTTTAGGAGGCGGTTTTGTATGAATATCCACAAATCGTAAGCAGCGACGTATAATCAGTAGTGTCAGGACAATTTAATGGTTTTACACAAATTCGCTAATTATGTGCAGAAAATTGAATTTATTGCAAAATCTATGAAATAAAAATTAACAATTATTTACATATTTTACATCTATTCATTACTCGTAACATTAGTGAGTTGTTATTACGTTTTTTACTACTTTATACAGATCCTCACCGATACATTATGATGATTTACGAACAGCCAAGGCGAATAACTTTTCAAAAAGAATCAAGCAACAAATCTGAACTGCAGGAATTTATAAATCGACAAAAGTTTGATCTGAATGGCTTTGTTCAAGATAAATATCTCAAGGGCCGGTTTATGGATATTTTCTCTACGTTATATTTGCTTAGTTTAAAACAGTCAATTTCCTTATCTGCACCTTATTTAAATAATTAATAAAATATCCATAAATATTAGCGTTTTTAAGCGAATATTATTTTACTGCAATCAATAATCGATTAGTCTCTTTAAATAGTCTATATTCTCTTTGGACCAACTCTATTTTATTAATGAAATGAATAAATAAAGTATTAAAATGCATAATTAATGAACATGCTTACCTATTAAACATATAAATTTGAAAAAATATGAAATTCCAAAGGAAATTTTTTACATAATTAAAAAAAAAAAAATTTGAAATTTACTATAAATTACAGTGCTTTATTTGTGAACATTTTCATCAATTGTTTTATAACTGCCAATATTTTTTGTTATCATAAAAGAAAATAATCCTTTTTACACTTTTGTTGCACTAACATGAATGGTCGAAGTTATCTTTACATGAACTCACACTCATTGATTTTTCAATAACTATTAAATACGATTGATATTTTTTTTAAATAACACCTAACATAATACACGAAAAAAAGTTTAAGTTAATTGAAAAATCAAATATAATTGTATATGAAAATAAAATAATTAAAATTGAACTAATGTGTAACATGATGAATTAATAAAAATACAATAATGTGGAAGCAAACGCAAACTTTTAAATATTAATAAAGAAAGTGAGTGCCTCAAATTTGAACACATATATCACAATATAATTCCTAAATTAAGTGGACAGTTATTAATCCTTCATTAACTGTAATTAGGCTTTCAAGGCATTTGAGAATAACTTCAGAGTACAACGATCTCCTCCCATAAGTTAACAATCTGGCTTAAATCAAGATATTCATAATAGTTGTTTATTATCTCAATTTCTATGTTATATGTCCTATGTTTCTATATATCACAATATAATTCCATGCTCTAAATTAAGTGGATAGTTATTAATCCTTCATTAACTGTAATTAGGTTTTCAAAGCATTTGAGGATAACTTCAGAGTACAACAATTTCCTCCCATAAGTTAACAATCAGGCTTAAATCAAGATATTCATAATAGTTGTTTATTATCTCAATTTCTATGTTATATATCCTATGTTTCTATATATCACAATATAATTCCATGCTCTAAATTAAGTGGATAGTTATTAATCCTTCATTAACTGTAATTAGGCTTTCAAGGCATTTGAGGATAACTTCAGAGTACAACAATTTCCTCCCATAAGTTAACAATCTGGCTTAAATCAAGATATTCATAATAGTTGTTTATTATCTCAATTTCTATGTTGTCAAGAAACATCAACCAGATTATGTGTACAAGTTTCATCATAACATAAAGACTATACCACCAGGTTTCCCCCTCCCCTCCCAATTTATAATTGAGTTCTAAAAACTATGAAAGTAAATGTTTAGTCAAATAAAAACTTAATTTTTTTATTGCCATCTGATAAAGCCTGCCTAGAAAAGCTGATTGGTGCCACAAGTTAGGTTATTCTAGAAAAAATAATAAAAAATTGGAAAATTTAGAGCATTAACTCTCAATTTATTTTCAAAACTTTATTTCAAAAATTTGAATTATTTAAAACCTCAAACCTTTAAATTCCACAGATGTTTTTTCTTAATAAAATTGTCATTACTATTTTTTATATTTAAAATGATTTTTACTACTTTTAAAACATTAAACATTTTATTATAATTATTCTTGTTTTGTTTTGAAAATTTGTAGTTTTTATCTTTTAATCAACTTCACCGGGCCAAACTTACAACTTTATCTCTTTTTTAATATTTACCGGGCATTGCTGAGTCATCCATAAAATGGTCGGATTTGAATGTATTTTTGATAAATCTTGCACAAAGCTTAGAGATCATTCCTTAGATATGCTTAGTCAAACACAGTTCTTTCTTGCAATACCAACTGACCTTTTTGTCTTACAAAGCAAGTGAATGATTCCCCATAACTGTCTTATTACCCGATATTAATGGAATTTCCAAGTTCTTTTGCTTTGTTTTTAATGTAAAAGCATTTGAAATCGAAAGTTATATAAATCTTAACTTATTACTGAAAATGCTAATCTGCAAACTTCTGTGATGTTCTCAACAGTAATTCAATGACTCTTCTTATATGGCATAGCCAAAGAAACAAATGATAGACATTTTTGCATAAAGGAGTATCATAAAAGTTCCTGTATCATGATTTTAAAATTATGAGGGATCAACTTGATATCAGATAAGCAAAGCTTAACTAAAATCCTCTGTAAATATATGGGTAATGGGCATAATAAATCGATAAGTAATAAATTCCTCCACTTCAGAAGGTGTTTGTTTTAAACTGTAATGACATAATGCGAGTGCAGAGTATTAAAATACCTAAGATGCAACCAAGCCATAATGCCTTTATTATACATTTACTGTTATTCTAACGATTGATGATCTCAGTTCAAAGTGTGTGGCATTTACAACAGCAAATACTTATAATAACTACAATTATAAAAACAAGAGGAATAAGTGAAAATATAAATTTCATAAAGTATTTATAATTAAAACGATTTCTACTAGTTTTAGGACGTTAAACATTATTTATTAGATTTATACTTGTCTTAGTTTGAACATTTGTAGTTTTTATCTGATCATTCGACATTTCCTAATGCAATAAAATTGCATGACACATAAAAACTACTTATCAATCTATAAATTACTTAATATAAATTACTTTAATAGAATATGTAAACATTAAATTTTTGTGTAAAGATTAAAAAGTTTAATAATTTATTAATATATCTTTTAACAAGAATAAAACAGAGATCTTTAACTTGGAAATATGATTCTAAAAACAAATATAAAGCTCAAACATGAAACTAAAAGTTCACACTACGTTCACTACACACTTTGACTTCCAAGATACAAGATTCTTATATTGAAAATCTGTTAATAAATTTTGTAAAAAGATGTACATTTACGATACAAAATGAAACAATGATTTACTTTCAAAATAAATCTACATCCTCTCAAAAAATATTATTTTAAATTAACCCTCTATTAAATAACTATGCTGCCAAATTGCTTTAGGGAATAAATATATAAAAAAATTGAGCATTCATTAATTGAAAATATTTTTTGGCCCAAAACAAATTGAGTAGCACAGAATATATATATATAGAAACTTAAAAAAATCTTCATCAAACAACTGATAGTTATTTATATTTAAATTTTATTAATTGGACAAATGTATATAGTAAAAAAAGAACCTATAATGAGTGGCCCTAAGTTCATTACAAAAAGTCATTAATATTTAAAATCTATTAGAATGATAATTGTACACAAATGCAAAATAAAAGTTTACAAATGGGATAATTTAGGGAAAATTTTAGTAAAATATTTTAAATAGAAAAATGTCTTCTAATCGGAAGGCCATTAAAAAAAAATCGAGAAAACTATCCAGTAATTTGAAAGCATTGCATTATATACATAATATATATATATATTTTTTAATTGAATAAACACTTTCAAGTTCAGAATCGCAGATTTATGTCATATGTTTTTAGATAAAATAACCAGACTCTTTCAATAGCAAAATCGTGCTTTATTCAATTATCAACAAAGGCTAACAGCCATTTCAAGCATATAGGAAAGGCTTTTTTTCACATCTTAAAGAAAAACACTTCTGTACAATCTTTAATTATGTTTTCACAGCAGCAGAAAGTTCACACCTGCTAGACAGGTTTATAATATCGTCTCTTTTTTAAATTTTTTGCAGACAATTAGGCTGAGTTCTTTGGAAAGTCATCACTAATTCTTTGATGATACATCAGCCTTTTTAAAGAATGCAATTTTTTATATAATATATACATAAATTAACCACACTTTTGTGCACAGTTCAGTCTCTAGCAAGTCACCACACAGCATTGTCAAAACATTGAGAATACAAAAAAATCATCAAAAGAAAAATCATCAAAAGACATGAAAACACTTTCTTTAAGACCATAGCAAACGAAGATTTTCAGGTATCAATCAAGTAAAAAATGTCACTGAAAAGTTATTTCAAAATACAAGAGTATTTAGTTGGAATGAAAGCCCTAATTCCAGTTATCCATATATGAGTTATTTTAAATGCTTTTATTCCTTTTTTTTTCTTTTGGCACATAAAAATACATATATAATCTTCATATTCATAAGTTAACAAAATTAAAATCAATTTAGTTTTACTTGCAAACAAAATTCATATTTTTACAAAATCTTACTCTGCAAAAATCCTGCTCCAAAATTCTGTAAAAATGTTTAAATATATGAAATATATAAATAACCATGATAATTATAAATTACAAAACTAAAATATATTTATAGACAGTTGTTACAATACATACATTTTTAGAGTGAAAAAAATCTCAGTCAAAATAAATTAATTACAATCTGATTTCATCAATACTTTTAAGATTATAAAATTTCTCAATCTTAAATTACATTTTTATTTTAAATAGACAAGAAAAAAATATTTTAACTTAGATGAAATTGAGCTTTCATCACTTGAATCTGATTACAGATTCAAGCAAGCATTCCAAGGAGAATTCAATATGAATTACCTTTCTACTACAGGGCCAACATCCAACTTATTCAATACAACAAAATTTTTGAAGGGAAATATATAAAAATTTCTGCTTCCAAAAATTAAAAAATTCTATATAATTACAACTTCTGATATACAGTTATAGCTTGGTCAATGTTTTAGGACAAAAGCATGATAAAATACTATTCACTGTTATTCAGAAAAATTCAATACATACAAAAATAGCACTATTTCATTTTTTTTTTTTTTTTCCATTTTATATTACAATAAAAGAAACACCCAAGATATGATTTTGCCCAACAGTTATTCAAAATCCTCAAAATCGATTGAGTCTACACGAAGGCAGATGGATAATTCGAAAGGGTTCATTCCAACATGATTGATCTTATGAAGCATGATAAAAATACCGCAGAACTAACAAATATATTCAAATTCTGATATTCATAAAGACAAAGAAATAAAAGATAAATCATACATATCAGATGAAGAAAGGAAAAGAAAATCTAATTTTTAACAATATATTCGAGTGATCATTTAGACTCAGCTACGAAGTGTATTAGATGTTTTAAGAATCATCCGAATCTGACTCTGAAGAGCTAGAAGTAGAATTTTCATTCGGTGGGGGCACACTTGGAAATGGTGCAAGACGGAGAGGGCTCAAGTTTGCAAGAAGATTACGACGAATGCCATTCTTTTAAGATCTAGGAAAAAAATTAAAACATTTTTATTATAAAGAAATGATTGAATTTTTATTTAAATTACATTACTAATATCAGTTTATAAGAATTATTAATAAATCTATGAAGAATTTCAGAAATTATACGAAAACTAGTAAAATAACAAAGATTGCTGCATGCTGGCCATTACATTTAAAAAACTCACTTGTTCAAGACATAAATATGCTTTTTTTTTTAATCTCTAGTAATTCTAATGTCTAATTTAAAAAAAAAATAAAACTAATAAAATGGGAAGGCAGATTTTAAGATGAACTTTTAAAAAAGAAATATTAAGTAATATAGAGATTTTTGGAATGATATCTCAATATCGGTCAAAGAAATTTTATTGCTAATATATATAATATAAATATACAATACCTTTTCTGACCGATCACGGAATTCTTTCAATTCATCTTCTGTTAAGGGAGCATAATTTTCATCATCTGAAACTTCTCCTTTCCATCCCATTTCACGTAATAACCTTTTGAATACATAGAAGATTTTATAGGTGAAAGCTTTTTTTTTCACACATCAAATATATCAGAATCATTTACAACATATTGATTTCTAAGCTTTTCCTTTTTCATCATAGCATATAAAAAACAAAAAATAAAACTTTCCATAAAACCTTAGGCAAAAATTATATTAACTTATGTTATTCCATCAGTTTACTGATATTTAAGTAGCAGCGGCAATCATATGAGAAAAATATTTTTAATGAATGACGTTCTCAAATTCTATGAATAAAATGACATACTACAAAGAATCTAAATTATGAATACAAATATTTTGTGATTACATGAAGATTAAATGATTTTCCACTAAAATTATAAGACCTAAAATAACAGTTTTAATGAATATTCCACTTCAACATTCACAATTTTTAGAGATGAATTATTAAATCATATTAGAACTTCTTTTAAAAAGTACCAAAAGATAATTTCTAAAGACACTGTATACCATTATCAATTAAAAAGACTGACATCGCAATTTTACAACATTAATTAAAATAATTTATTCTAACTCTATGATGCATTTTTCAAAATAATTTCCTGTAAATTGTAGAAAAAGATATGATGATTCTGGGGGACAACTTATTACCCTCACATGTCAAAATTTTATAAAAATTATCATGTTTGGATTTTTTTTTTTTTTTTTTTTTTTTTAAGTTCATCTAACAGAAAGGAGCACAGATCAAATAACATGATAATGAATGCATGATTATGAAGTGAATACATTGATTATGACAGAATTTATCAAGACATGCTTATATTCTAAAAACCTTAGTCAGCAAAATTGCATCAAAAGATAAGGTTATTATTTCCTTTCTATAAAACAAAAAAATTTTTTAAAAAATATTGAAATGATACAAAAACACAACATCAATCCAAAACAGTATATATGGTAGTCTTTTAAATATGGTAAAATTTCCATCAAAAACATTATATATATTTCAACTTTATAACTTCGAGCTATTCTTACAATTGAATAAGTCAGCACTATTGGTACAGTGCAAGACAAAGATTACATTCAACCTGTAATGAAAAAAAATAAATATGGAACATATTGATTCACCTTTGATAAGGAATGTGGAATAGCAACAATTCAATGAAATAATAATTCTGATGTATTAATAGCTACAAACTGGGAAGCTATTAAAAATTCCACAACAGCTAAGATATACTCCAAATAGGAAAACAAATCCTTATTGATAAGGCAATTTAAACTCATCAGATATAAAAGTGGCATTTGCTTGACAATTTTGTTCCAATGTATAGAAAAACAAATAAAAAGCAAGAAATGATGGTGGCTAACTTTTTTTTTAAAGCTTTATTAATGTAGCAGAAGTACATCTATGGAAACTGTATAAGATCTTAATTGAATTGAAGGAATATTTCCCTTTTAGAATATTAATTTTCTTTTGGGATTTTCAAAAGAAATATTGGCATCGTCACATTATTTAGAATTCTGTGAAGACCTGCATCTATTCATTCTATTGGTTGGCCATCTTTTTTACAGAACTTGATAATAAGTAAAATGAGAAAAGATTCCACAAAATCTATTATACAAAAAAAAAAATCCAATAAACAAAAAGAACAATGAGCAAATACTAAAACCACAGATCAACAACTGTTTGTAAAAAGAAAGGAGTGTTATTTTTTTTATATAGCTCTTGTTTCAAAAAGTAATCTATTCAAAAAATCTATTTTATATTTGATATAAAAATAAAAAATAAAAAATATGTTGCATATCTTAATCGAAAATTAATAAATGTATTACTGTTCATTTCTTCAAAGTAAAGGTTAGTGTCTTTAATGGATTAAGCTTGGAAATGAATAAAATAATATAAGTTTTTATGAAATTTATAGAAATTTTTTAAACAAACAAGAAAATAATTAATACCTTTCTTCAGCTTCCAGAGAACTTGACAAAATACTCTTCTCTTTCTCATCACTGAAAGTGAGCTTAGACATGTCAATTCCATTCATGTGATGTTCTTCTGATGAACTTTGCGGAGAATTCTATAAAAAAAATGCATGTTGAAATACAGATATTTATAGTTTTTATAAAAATTTTTCAATCAGTTAGTTAAAAGTAAATTAACAAAATGAATAATAAAATGTTAAATTTCATAAATTAATATTTGAGGCAATTTTAGATCAAGACCTGAATTCAATTTGTACCAAGTGAAGACATTCATTTGCAATAAGAGATAAAATAAAAATAAACATAAATTTCTCAAAATGTACTCATTAACTGTTCTTTAAATGCTTCAATGCAATAGAGTAAAGTAGTTAGGAATTAAGTTTTAAGTAATTTCTATAAAATAAAAACAGACTTTAAAATTTTTAACATAAAAATCAGAATTAAGATATTCACAGCGTAAATTACATGGCAATAATATAAGCAAATAAGATTTATTAAATTTTAGCAAATATAAATATGTATTTATACATTTCATCAAGTAATTACAATAAAAGTCGGTGTGTAAGTGTATGCTTTAAAACAGACTTATGCATACAGATAATAAATTTAAAAAAAAAAAAAAAAAAAAAAAAAAACTATTTCAGATTTTTTTTTTTTTAAATTAAATAATTAAGGTTTATTATTTAGTAAAAGTTTTAGCAGAATTCAATGAGAAATACAACGTGATGAAGATAAAATTCACATTAAAATACGTTACAATATAGTACTTTTATTTAAAAAAAAAAAAAAATTTCTGAATTTACAAAATGACATTCTGTGAATGCTATTGTGTTTTATAGAATTGAATTACGAATAAGAGCCTCGAGATGAAAATGTAAATAAATTAATATTAACAATTACCAATATCTTGAATTTTGTTTCTTACTTGTTTAGGTTAAGATTCATATCGTGATTTGTTTTCTTTTCTTTTTTTTTTTAACTATGATATTATTACTGCATGCAAGTATTAATTTTGAATTCTAGCATTTGAATTGCTACAGAGTTAAATTTTATTATTCATCAATATTATATTGACCACTTTAGAAAAAGATACATCATACGATACCAATTATTTCAAATTTATACAAAATATTTACATTATTTTTGGTGGAAACATCTTTTTCAACATAATCTCTCTCACTTTCATCCCGTTCTTTAGTTTCATTGCGTAGGGCTTTCAGAAATTCAGATTTATTAGGTGCTTTAGGGTGTTTTACTAAAATTTCCATGGAATGAGTTGATACTGATGGTGTTGAAGTGGGTTTCTGAAAAAAAAAAGAAAGGAAGTAAATTATTGTTTCTTATTTCTAATCATTAATATTAAAAACCATTAATTCTCAATATCATGAGTTTGAAAAAAAGAAACCTAGATCTCTATTAAATACAAAAATGTATAAAACAATGGTTACTTACAAGACTCGCCATTTTAGAGTTTAAATCATTTTAAAATATAAAAATGTATAAACAGTAAAAAATATAAATTTGTACTAAAATGAAAATTCTAGAAGTAACCTTTTGTTTTTTAACATTTATACATGTGTCTACATCTCAAATATAAAATAAATTAACACTAAAACATACAAGAAAATTTTAGAAATTAGCAATAAACAGAATTTTTAATAAAATCACATACAATATTTAACTTAGATGTAAAGCTTTTATCATTTGCAATATAACTATTTAACTCAGTGGTTCTCAAACTCTGTGTAAAAAAAAAAAAAAAAAAAAAAAAAAAAAACCCACTAATAAATAAAATAATAGTTTTGCTTCTCAATTTTTTATTAATAAATGTCAATGATAATTTATTTAACTGATTTTTAAGTTAGCAATATAAGTACACGTTTTTTACTTATTCAGCGTAATTAGAATATTAATCTGGAAAAACAATATATCAACTGTACTTATTAAATGTATTGGTAAACATTAACTAACCAATACTCAATTCCTAACAAAAAGTAATCCAATATTTAAACTTCATAGATTATCGTTCAAAAAGTAATTATATCTATAGTTTATTTTTTTCCAAAAGATGATTATAAAAAAAAAAGTATCTGTAAGGTGATTATTAAGAAGTATTTAAATGTTGCTTGTGATTTCAAAATAGTTAAGATTATTTCACCCTAAATAATCTTTACGGTGATTCAACTCATGTATAAATCAGAATCATGAATGTGTTTAAATTTAAAATTGAGAATTGCTTAGTAATTATTTGTAAATAATAATTTAAAAATTTTGATAGTGAAAACTTGTATCTATTTATAATATGTGATTTTTCTCTTTACTTAGTGAGCATAGATTTGAAGTAACTAAAACAATTTTGAGTGATTTTAAGTATTTTTATATTCTTAAAAATTGTTTTTAATAAATTAATATATACATATGCAAATCCTAATAATAAAATTTCAGTTATCTACAAAAATATAAAAAGTTTTTATGTCATTCCAATCTTTATTTCAATTTCATTCAATTATCAAGCTCACAAATATCAATGATAACATGATAAAACAAATTACATCTATACATCATTCAGATCAAAATAATGAATATATTAAAAATTGAGAAATTGAATTTTAAAATATAATAACTTCAGTTAGAGTAATGATATAAAGAAACAAAGAGCATTGCCAAATTAAAATTCTTACATTAAACATAATCTTAAAATGTTTTCCTTTTAATATTTATTTATGAGTCTGAAAAACTGGTATGAAAAATACGTTAGTTGACAATATAACATTAAAAAATTATTTTACTTTTTATATGTTTAAAATAGATGACAAATAGGTTTTGATATTTTTTCATTTCTATACATAGTTCAAAACAAATAACGTTTAATTCAATACTCACTTTAACTGTAGCTTTTACAGTTTCTTTCATGGGTTTTTTCATAACAGTACTTTTGGCAGGGATGAGAGCTCTGCAGTTCGAAGAACCACCTTTGGCAACTGAAGTGACGATGACAGTGTGCGGATTGGTAATGCTGGAGATGGAACTGGAGGATTTTGTAAGAGGTCCAGATGATGAAGATGCTATAAAAAATAATTAATAATAAAAGAATTTATTAATGCAATCACAGTTGAAGAAAATATATACAATATTAACAAATATATGCATATAGCAAAATGAAAATTTCAGTTTATTGCATACAAATTTCCCCCAAAAAATGTTTTTTTTTAAATTCATTTTTTATTTTGTTTCTTTTATTTGTAACTATGTAACAGAATAAAATTGCATTGATTTTAGATATTTTAAGCTAGAATTTTTATTCAATAATAATTCTTTTTTTTTTTTTTTTTTTTTTTTACTGTTAAATTTTTATTTAATGTCAAAAAAATATTCATATCAGTGCTCTTATTTATTGTCTACTTGTAAAATAATATTTACCTGGACTTTTTCTGGAGCTCTCACAAGAATTCTCTATTTTAGTCTGTTGTTTCACTAGATGAATCTTTTTCCCTACAGTAGGGTTTTCAATTTTTATACTTCTGGGTTTTTCTGCAAATAATGAAAAAAAAAAAAGGAAAAATTTTTGGAAAAGATTGTTTAGTGAAGGTTTTATTTGTTTCTTTTAATCTTTTATTAAGAAAATATTGCACAATGAAGGCAAAAATTTGAGGACTAATGAACTCCAGTAAAAGTACTTAATTTTAGATATATCTGATAATTTACATAAATCGGAACATGAGTAATATAGCTTTGGATAAAAATTTAAAAAAAAAATTTTTTTTTTTTTTTATAATCTGGTTAATGTTTTATAAATTTTTAATACGTTAAATAATTATATTATACAGCAAACTGAAATATTTCATGTTTTAATTTTAAAAAAATATATCAAATAAGTTCTTTATAAATATGATTTTACAAATAAAATTTTGTTAAAATAATACACACTGTTAACAGAGTAAAACAATACTTAAGAAATAATCAAATTAAATTGTCATAATTATTTTAAAAAAAAGTGAAATATAGATTAATATAAAACCTCCTGAATTTAAATTTTAAGAAAATACTGGCTGAATTTTGAAAAAATATATATTTTTTAATTTTTTGATACAATAATTTGCATATCATGAACACATTTAATAAGTGGCAACTTGTCAATAATTATCTTACAAAAGAAACATTTCTGGATTTTATCACACAAGTGTTTTAACCATGTTACATTGTAGAGTAAAAGTTAATTTAAGAGGGAAAATTAATCAAAATGTTAATTATTTTTATTTTCCTCATAAAAAAAATAGTTCAAACTTTTTTTAATAACTTTTGATAAAGAATAACTTTTTTTAAAAAAATAGCTCAATACTTCAGGTTTATTTTATGCATCTATTTTAAAACAAATTTTAAGTTGGTAGGTAAGCAAGCATGTTTCTAATAATGCAAATGAATCAAAATTATAGTAAAAATTCTCAGTATAAATTAATGAAACAAAAGTCAATTCCTGATATGATTACTCTATTGAATAACTAAGCATTTGGAAAAGAAAACCTTGAAAATAGTAACACAATTTATTACTCAGCTTGTTCAAATTTATGTTATTGTTCTCTGCCACTCCTAATAAATCATTAATTAAAATCAATTTTCACACTTTTGGAAACTGTTTACCCCTTTCCCACTTAAAGATCTTGTCACTTAAGGAAGAGAGATCAAGATAAAACCAAATAAAAAACAAAAATGAATGGGGTGTGGGGAAATGGCAAAATTTAGGTAGATACAAACAGGAATTATTTTAAAACAAATAAGACTCAATGTATATATGCAATGCATGCAGCCCCCCTTGAAGTAAATATGAAGTTATTTTTATAAAAATGACTAGTTTTATTCAAAAATTCTGAATTTTTAGATAATTACAGCTTTAAAGTTAAATATTACTAGTCTTGGTATAATCAGCATTAATGACACAATGGGAAAATGTGACAAATAAAATACTAGCATGAAAATATAATTCTCAATTGTAAGATCAAAAAAGGATTCCTTTATAAAAAAACTAGATGCACCATATCTAAAATCTATAACTTATAATTTAAATTTAGGAACTTCTTAAAAAATAAATTACGTTATATGAACAAGAGTACTTCACTTCAACTCTAGTGAACATAAGTTGGTTTACATTTTGCTACATTAAATGCAAATCTATTACATACCTCACAACTTTTAAAAACCTCAGAAAAACTTTGTAATTTAAAACTTTAAATAAACAATATAAATGTTTAGCACTTAAATTATAGTAAACAAATAAAAATTACAAACGTCTTAAAATAGACTAGACTAATATGAATTATATTTAATGCAGGGGTGTATATTAATGCAAGCATAAAAATAATTTAATACATACAACAAGTATACAATGATGTACCATTTTATTAATTTTTTTTTTTTTTTTCAAATTAAAACATAATTAAAACACTGTTTTGAATTTATGTAAATTTCTCATACATTCTACATAACTATGAGTACAAAAGTTTTCACTAATGACAAAATTGAATGAACAGTTACTAAATGCTTATTAAATAGTCATCAAGAATAAACTATTTTACATACCCCAGGCACTCCCATTTAAAGCTGGAGGTGTTGTAGGTTCTTCAGAAATGTCCCCTTGCAACGATGGCTATAAATACAAATTTAATTAATACTGATAATATAATGAATTATTTTAGAAGGTGAAAAAGTAACCATATAAACTTACAAATTCTTGATTAAAGTTATTGCTAGTGACCCCTATTCCTCGTCCTTCAGCAATGCCATTCTTACTGACACTATTATTGTCCTGCAATTTTCCTTTTCCTTTCCCTTTGTGGCCATAGAAACCACTACCATTCTTTGTCATGTGTTTATTGTTGTCCTACAATACGAGGATAAAAAAAAAAAAAAAAAAATTTTAAATCGATAAATTCAACAGTAAAAATTCAGAACCAGAAAAATTGATATATCTAACAATATAAAAAAAATTATGCAATACATTTAGATAGCCTTATAAATATGATACAGAAAATATATACACAGTAAAAATAAAAAACCCATTATCTACTTCATTATCCAAAATTGCAATATAAACAACTTTATTTTAATCTATAGCAAAATTTCAATTCTGCATGGTTTTCATTTATAAAGAACCAAAATTAATATTATAATCAATGTTGTTTTGAGTGTGTGAATGAAAAAAAACTTTTCATTTTGTTTTGATATAAAGTATTGTTATACACATTTATGTCTTTAATAAGTTGCATATTTTAGTTAACAAGAGAAAACTTCAGCTAAAATACAAAAAAAAAAAAAAAAAAAAAAATATTAAAATCAATAAAATTATTACTTTTGCATATGAGAGTGAAAGTCGGAAGTCATGCCTGCTGTGTGGTCTGCGTGAAGGAGCCTGACTATTACTAGATGAACCATTGAAACCATTATCCACTCCATAATAATGAAAATTTTTGACTGGAGTAATAGATTCATAATCTAAAAATTCACAAATCCAAAAATGTTATGCATATAAAAATGAAAAATTATATAAAAAAAAAAAAAATTTTTATATAAATATATAACTAATAAAATTTCTGTATTTCATAAATCTAAATATTTTGTTATGTTATACTATTGGTTTCATAAACATGAAAAACAGTGTGGACAGTTAAACATAAAATTTCAGCAAATAAATGGATTTCAAAAATACAAGTTCACAACAATCATTTTTAATTAACTGTTTTTATGAATTAACAAAGGAATGATGCACATTAATGAAACCCATAAGTTACAAAATTTAATCCAGGGTCTAACTGTATCTATTGATAATTTTAAATTGATGTAGCTACTTTTATAAAATGAAACATATTTTAGCTACACTATTTAATAAATTAAAATAATAATTAATTAAACTAAGGATTAGATCTATTTCTAGAACCTAACAGATAATATGATACATCATGTATGGATTGACAAAAGTTAGGGTCATTTTCTTTTAACACAAAAGTATATCAGAGAAAGATTTGACATGATTAATTTTAAGCTAATACAAAATAGATTTTATTACTGTATATTTCTAAATATAAGCTGATCCATGTATAAGAGTACGGTTTTTCAACAAAAAAAAATTTACCCATTCAAAATGCATATATATTCCAAAATGAAAAAAAATTCCAGTAAATATTCAAACATGTTGCCATAAAAGGCAAAAATATTTCTAATCGGGTAAATTTATAATATATGTAAAATTGATTTTTAGAAAAAAAGAGTTGGAAGATGTAATTATATTTCAAAATTAATAATTTTCATTAATGTGCAATATGTTTTCTAATCAAGTAGTTATACAAATAGTTTAACTGCAAAATATATACAAAAAGCAAGGAACTGAAAAAATTGAGTTGTATTAAAAATCAAACATTTCTAATAAGATTAAATAGCAATTGAATACAAAAACATTTTATAATATCTCACCTTCCCTGTCCTTACGATCATTGAAATATGAATGATAAGAAGCTAAAGGATCACTATCTTTGTGGCGAGTGACACTAAAGCTATGCTCATCTCTGCGACTAGTATGTCCGCCACGCTCGCTGGATGCACCAGAGGGCTTCTATAAACAGAGGATTTAACTTCAATTACAATTACTATTACTTTTTACAAGGATTAAAGAGGTTAGATTACATGATTGTCAAAGATTAAAAATATCAATAAAATAAAACTAGAAAATCATATGTAATTTTCATAAATAACTGTCAATATCAAATATTAAATTGAAAACTGCAACCAGCTATTCAAAAGCACATGCTATTTCACATTACATGTTGAGTATCTATTAATAACAACATAATCTGAGGTATTTTTTTATAAAAGAATCATTAATTGATTTTAATATTATCAAGATTATAGAATACAATAACATATATTATTAACTTATGATATATTACTGTGATATTGTAACAATATATGATATATATATAATAACTATCTGAATGCATATGCAATGTATCACAATCAAAGAAATCTCAACCAATTAATATACTATGTAATGAAACGTATAGGATTAATGGTGTATCAATAACTAATGTTTTCCTAGTATCTATTGATGTTCAAATGAAACAAACTTTATGGATACACATGATAACATAACATCCATTATTAGTCTTATAAAAATTTGATTTTTGAATCCATGGACTTAAAATGAATGTAAAACAAGGGTAAGTAATTTGCATAAATAATTGTGAATATTAAATAAATATTGACAAACTGTAATCTGTAAAACACACATTATTATTTTACAGTGCAAATTGAGAAGTGTTGGACATTTTCTTGAATCCCTTTAAAAAAAATCATTCAAACAGAAGGTATAGATTGTAAAGTATACTAATGCATATATGGTTCATTTAATGCATTATGTTAAATAAATATATATGATATCCATATGCATTTTAAATTCAAAGTATTCTTAAAAGTTTTATAATTCTGGTATTGTTTTTAATGACTATATATCATTTATATGACACACATTATGTTTAAAAAATACACAATTAGATTAATAAAATCTACTTACAAAATTATTATATGTAGGTATCTTGAGCCACGCTGGTGCAAAATCATGTGCAGGAGGGTTTTTATTCGCCATCAGTGGATGTACCCAACAAAAACCATGATAGGCTCTAAAACAATAGTTTTAAATACAAATAAAACAATATGTTTATAATCTATACAAAACGTTCTAACACTACAAAAGGGTATTTTTCTATTTGAGGGCTTAAACAAAATGAAAGATTAACACAAATTGCACCAAACATTGTGATTGCTGATGACTTTTAAATACATTGAAACAATTTCAAATTACTTAAAAAAAAAAAAAGTCAATTTAAATAAAATAAAACAAAGTTTCTTAAAGATCATCTAATTGCTTTTTAAAAACTTTGATTCAAGATGAGGGGAAAAAGAAAGATGTTTCCTCTCTTAATTAAAAAAAATGTTTAAAATGAAGACACAATTTTTAAATAAAATATTGTGTTATTTCAAAAAATTATGAAAAAAAATAGAATTTTTAAGAATTAATCCCCGCAGCAATGCCTCTCTACAATAAAATGATGATACGAAGAAGAGAAAAATTCGGAAGGCAAAATTAAGTATCTGAAAAAAATTCAGTTAATCTTTATCAATTAAAAATACTTGCCTGCTGGTTTCCCAGTAGAAAGCCCTCTAGCCGCGCTAAATCCAGCCGCCACTTTGTGATTTTATATGGAATGAAGTAAAATAATGAAAAAGCAAGTTGTTCAAGATGATTTATCACTACCACTGCAACGGCAGTCAAACTTGAGCAGTTTTCTACATTTGGATGTTAAATAACAGTCTTTGGTAATGCACACAAGAAACAAGTGCAGACGTGAAAGAGCTTGTGTTACCTCCTCATGATTTAAATTGATGTCAAAGATATTACATAATTCCTGAAATAAAAATTTATGATAACATGAATAAGTTGAAATATTTTGAACACTAGTTTTTCTGTACTTTAATGATAGAAAATAGAACTCAAATCTAATAATTTACAACTTTTAGTAATTGCAACAACAAAAACTTAAATAACTGCCTCGAAATAAATTAAATTTTTACTTAACTAGCATTCGAAAAATTGAAACACATAAGCTTATTAGTAAACTAAAAATGTTGTCACAATGACAAAACATAACAAAATTACTACATTAAAACAAATAACGAGTTTTAAGAAATGTTCAGAAAAATCATTTTGTTGATAAAATCACATTTTGAATATAAAAAACAGGGAAACATGAAAGCTTGCATAAAGCATTTTTATAAGACATTTATCTCCAACATTTCTTATCTTTTGATTACCTGAATTTTTTAATTTTTACGTTACTAAATGAGTATTTGTGTGTGTGTTAAGCTTGTGTGTCTTTTTCGAACTTATCTGCTCCATCACAACAGTATCTCCTAGTTTAATTACATAAAATTCTTTGAAGTGTTTGACATATTTATCCCATTGTGTTAAAGTAATTTAACTTTTATATCACTTTAACTTATTAAATAGATTAAATTAGATTAATTATGTTTAACTGCTTTATTATATTAACTAATAATTACTTATTATATTACTTATATATTATAATAACTGCTTCTAAATTACTAATTTATTGATTAGAATAAGTTTCATTGTTAATAAATTATTTTTATTACAATAGGAATACTAACTTCATTAAGCCTAAACTCTAATTCATTGTTATGACTTAATTTGAAACAAGAAAGTACATTTTATGAATATTACCTTTTATCTATTATGTATTTTTATTAAATTTTATATTTATGATAATAGAACTATAACTATGAAAATTATGATTTACAGCCAATGTAGGAAGAGAGTGTTTACCAAAATGAGAGAAATTTTACTAATGCTGGCATATACATTGCTTATGAAGGAGCAAGAAGAAATTAAGATGTTTATTAACAATTAAATTTGAGTTTTTTAATGAAAGTTAGAGCTAAAATTAAAGGGGCACCAAGAAAGTAACTAAACAACTAACTGAGTCAATCAAATTGCAAAAACAAACATCAGTATACTGCTTTTTTTAATCATCTAATTGTTATAATAAACACAAACCTTTTTTAAAAACAACGATTAATTTATATAACCATGAAAACTACTATGTCAATTCAATTACTTACAAACATTAACATTTAAAAGTAAAACTAGCTTATGTATTTATTTATTTTCTCTTAAAAATTTGTAAAATATGGATATTTATTCTATTTAATAAGAAAATTTTAAATACTTCAACTAGTAAAGAATTTAGCACTCAATGTTAATTTGCATAGTTTTTTCAAAATTTATAGAAATAAAAAAATTCATGGAAAGCTACAAGACAAGGCTAAATAAAGCTAAAAAACTAAGGAAAAAAAAATCTAGTACACATCTCACAAATAAACTAATTTTAAAATGTATTATTAAAATAAATTGAAAAATGTGAAAAAAGTACATTTTAGGAAAATTTCTTAGATACATTAAAATACAGTACAGTTGTCTCAATCCTATAAATTGAATTGTGTTTTTATCTGAGGATGCAAAGATACAATTTATTTTAATTTCATGCTGAAAGCTTTTCTACTTAAAGCTTTTCTCTTTCATGCAAAAGTTTTTCAACATTTTTCTGGGTTTAAAACTAGGGGGCAATTTTGTTTCCAAAAGGTATATCTTGTCTCGGCATATGAGTAGCCATCCTGGTCGCATATTCTAGAACTCTTAGAAAGGCAAATAATAAAATAAGAGACAAAAATAAATTTTCTGGATGTTAAAATAAAAAAGCTTTACACTAAGATAAAAAGTTCAATATGATTTTTCTTTTTTACAATTAAACCATGCAAGAGAGTTATTTAAAATAAATTTTCATTCACAATTCTGTGTACTGCTTTTGTCAATAACAGAAATTACTCCTTTTGTAAGATTTTATATAAAATTAAGTGTACATAAATATAATGAAATTTTTTTTCTAAAAAAAATAGTTTCATTTTTAAAAACTATTTCAGTTGCCAACAAATCATTGTTTGCATGTCTAAATGAAATGCAACCCTCTATATCATATCATTATATCATCATCACAGAATTTTGAAATTCAGAGAAAAAACAGATTTTAGAAAACACTAAAACTGAAGATTCTACAGCAAAAATAATGAATATTGCAATACTAATATGCAATTTTAAAGAACAACGAGAAAAAAAAATACAAATCTTACAGAAAATAACTCTAAAATGAATACAAAATAAATTAACAAAAGGAATATGTCTGAATAATGAATAAAATGAAACAGATATGAATTGCAAGCAGTGGAAAAGAAAAAAAAAATAACATTTACACTTTATCGACTATTTTTGACAACGAAAAGTCACCAAACAGTTAAATTCCTTTAATTATGATTTCGTCCTCATTTTTATCCTGTGCATAACTTTCATTTGTAATAATAGTAACACATTTTAGTTTACAGTCATAGTATATATTTTCATAATAGCAGTTATTGTAAAAATCTTTACCATTCATCAGTTAATAAAGTTCTAAATATACCTAAGTTCTAAATATTATTATAAAACTATATATAACCCTCACACATTTTCACAATAGAATAAATAAAATATATAAAAGAACAGGTATATTAATACTTTATAAAAATACTATCATAAATAAAAAAAAATCATTTTAAAAAACAATAACATATATATTTTTAATACCAAAATCATTGGTTTTGAGATAAATTGTCATGATCATGAAAAAGATAAAAATACTATTTTTAAAAATACTGAATTACACACAGGGTTTGAAACAAAAATTTGAATATCTTGTTGTCAATGAATTATAGAATATAGGGTAGATTTATTAAATCTTTATTAATAGACCCTCCATTTATAAGAATATATATATATATTATAAAACTATATAATAGTCATTATAAAAATCATTCAAAGTGAGTAATGATAAAAATATTAGATTTGAATAAAATGTAATTATTCTTAGTTGACAATTTATTACAAGTATTAATGTTTTCTATTTCAAGAAAGCTTGATGATTATGAAATTTTTATATTAAAATCAGTTTGTCAAAAACTTGCAATTATATTTCAATTATGTAAAGGTTCAAAAGTTGATAATTTATAGAATTTACTGAAGATAATGAATTCTGTTTAGAATATTAATTATTCATGAGTACCTACTTTTTTTTTTTTACAGGATTTACTTAAAACATATCCTAATTAGCTAAACATTTTATTAATTTTCAAGAAAAATTTCAAATGACTACGAATTTAGATAAAAAAAAAAATGCATTGTCAAGTATCATGTACATGGAGATGAATGCATTTAAAATTTTACACAAAAACAATTTAAAATTTTGAATATCTGAATATATAATTAAAATTTTGATATTTAATCTACTCCACAAGAAATATTGTTATTGTTTAATGTCACTCTCACAAAGTACGAATCTAAATAAAAAGTTGTTGATAATTTTTAACAAAAATAAATTTAGCTGTTCATTTTTTTTTTTTTTTTTTTTAGATTTATTATTATTATTAGCAATTTAAATTTTAAAAAACGTAAACAGTCAATACTCACTATGTATTTGCTGGTCAACTTATGTTAGTGTTACAAAATCCTCACTTATAAAAACAGCAACTTTAATATCTGTCAGAGATCATCAAAACAGCATTAAAATAAGTTGTCATTTGCGTTATTAAGTTTTTTTTTCATATTAATAGAGTATAATTTATTAACTTTAAAATAATATGAAGTTATTTTATAAACATTCTGATGTCATAAAATATACTATACGATGTCTGTTTATATGTCTTGCAATTCGTTTTAAAATAAAAAATGAAATTTTATAATAACAATTATTTAATATTGAAAAATTAGTAACAAAAAAATTCATAGTTGACTTCAAACAGGTCAGAACAAAGATAAACTCAATATAGGTTAAATAAAATATATACCTCGGAAATTGTGTTAAGAGCATTCACAATTTTCGTTAATGTAGTCTCATCTTCAAAGTGGGTATCGTCAAGTTTAATAAATGATTTATCGGAATGTATGTAGAATCTACGAGTAAAACAATAAAACAAGCGTTACTATTATCAACATAAGGTTTAGATTTCATTTATAATATACTTGGACTCCAAAAACATAATGAAATCGAAATAGTCTTCGCAAATTACCTTCTACTTGAAATGGTAAAATTTATTAATCCTCTAACTAAAATCACCCTGACATTGTAAATTACGTGTAATCTTCATACAACCTATTTATTTTGACCAAGTCACCATGCTGTCGTGAACCAGTTGTTTTGATAAACCACAGGAGTAAGGAGTACAGTGAAGAGCGGGTAAAAAGCACACAAAGCGAAATAGCGTTAAACACTGAAAATTATGTAACGTTTATCAACTTTTTAGCTTTTCTATACACTTAGAGCACAAGTAAATAACACACTGTTTTGATTAAAAAATATTAAAAAAATATCCACAGAAGCACAACATGGCCGTTACGATCACTATAATTTGTACAATAGTGCTGCCATTTTTATAAGAAACTTTAAGAGTATCAATTAATTACACATTAAACCTACAGATTATTTCAGGATCGTAATTAAATTTACAACATAATATAATTCAGAAATAAAATTTAGATTTTTAAGAAACAACAAGATTAAAATATTTTCATCAGAAACTAATAAAGCATTGTGAATGATTTAAATAATGCTCATTTGTTCTACTTCTTTACTTTCTTTACGTAATTGAATATTGCTGAATTTCTTTCTAGTTTTCTATTGTTTTATAAACTAAATCATCTTTAAAGTAGGAATGTCCCATTTTTTTAAACATAACTCATCGTACTTTTTTTCTGGTGGATTGCAGTTGGATAATTTGTGTTAGTCATAACAAAATTTATAATACACTGATAAGTGTAGGTTTAATTAAATAAAAAAAAAAACACTTACTTTGTTTGTTTTTTCATTGCATTTCGTATAATTTTTTTACATATTTTTTATCAATTACAGGTCGATATTTTTTCACACTTCTTACTTTGAAAACTTTTTAATGAATCTGGGATTGTATTCATACAGAAGTTCGATTAATTGCACTTTTATTGAATTGAATGCAAAATAATGGTAATGTTGAAAATGAAGATCATAGACAACAATGTTTTTTCTGCCATTTTTTTAATTAAATAAATTTTTTGAAAAAAAATGAGGAATAGAACGGATGGCATTGCTCTCCAAATTAAAAATTATTAATTCCTGGAAGAAATCGTCTAGACTTTTACCTTTCGCAAATTCCCGGAAGAATCGTTTTTTGTGCAATTTTTTTCAAAATATTTTATTTTATTCAATTGTTTATGTAAGTCTGCAAAAAGGCTATTCTTTTTGCTTACTTTTTCTGTTAATCTGTAAATTCTAAAGTGAAATTCTATGTTTCAAATATTAAAAAGATAATGAAAACTATCCTTCCGAAACTTGATTTTCAATTCTCAGAGATATTTATCCATTATACTGCATTGTAATTAATCTTCTCAAAATTTCTTATTAACTAAGAACAATCGGTAGTTAAAATATTGAATGTAATAAAAACAATTAAAATTATTTTATACTTTTTCAACATCTGATGGGATAACCTTCACAAGAACTCCCTTTGAATATCGTTTATTTATTTACAGGAATTAAATGAAAATAATAATCTTAAAGCAGATACAGAAAGGTGACATGCTACTGCTTATAAATACATCAATATGAAAAAATATATGCATACAATCGGCTGTGCCGACATACAGGTTATCCATAGAATTATTTGATAATTACTAACAAAGAAATTTAAAAATTTATATTATTAAATTAAATAATTATTAGATGTGAAAGAAATTAAAAGTTAAACCAATAATAAATTAACCAATCAATAAAAAACGAAAGTTGTTACAGGAAGCCATGGACTCACTCTCCTGAAAACAATATACCCCTAATTTCATGGCTTATTTACTATTTTTTCAATTCCTTCTATTAGCTCCCTATATATATCTTGTTCAAATTTTCCATCATTCATAAAATACGTTTTATTTATCCATTCAAGTTCAAATGCATTTTTTGAACTTGTAGTGGATGACACTTGATATTAATACAGTTTTTTCAAATATTAATTCAGTAATTAAATTTAATTAATTAATTTTAGTTTTTTTTTAGATTTAAGTTGCATATATTTACCAATAGATGGCGCCAGATAAATTTTAAAAAATCAATGAAACTTATTGATAAAGAATTTTTCTGCAATAAAGTGAAAAAAAGTAGGAATTGACTTTAAAATTTTTTTTATATTACTTGTTTAGATAATAAAGATAATTAATTATATATTTTTTTTCGACCCGCAGGAAAAGAAATGTATATATAGATTTTTTTTTTTTTTTTTTTTTAATCTATCAAACTTGGAAAATGTTAATGCATAATATAAAGAACCTTAGTAATTTTTTAAAATTTATATCAGTAATATTTGTTTAAAACTGTAAATAAATTTTTAAAAATCCAAAATTTGAGCTTAAGCAATTAGTTCATCAATTCAACTCAGTTTTACTATAACTTTTTTTATTTAAATGAAAAATAATCGATATCACCATGCTTGTATTAAAAAATATAATTAAATTTTTCGGCTAATTAATAACACCTTTCTAAAGTTCTGCCTTATATTAATGTGTATGCGATCGTTAATTTAAGCAGCTAAGGTTAATTAAGCAGAACAATTATTATGATTTTATAAACAAATCATAATGGGGAGAGTTTCGTGAATTATTTCACATTAAAGCTTTGTAATCTATATGCTCATTATCATTACTGTATAAATGCTATTAAAAGGAAAATTGTATGGAGAATTTAAGAATCATAGTGAATGCAATTTAACAAATATTCCATCAAGCGAGGATTAGTTTTCTTAATGTTTTTAAAACATATATTTATTCTGAGAAGTAGTGCTCAATTTTGCATTGTTTAATTAGTCACAATTCATATTTCCGTATATATTTATTTTTGAAAATTTTAAAATGAATTACTTACGTTTGAAATGTGAATCGCTGTAACTTATTTAGTATATGTATAAATACTAAAATGTAGAATTATTTTAGATTTATTGGCATTTATTTGTGACGAATTACTTTCTTATGAGAAACAAAATACCAAATAAACCTCAGAAGCGTTCAGAACTCTAATAAGAATAAAATTATTATTTTATTCCATAATTTTCTTGAAGTAGTCGATAAAAGAAATATTTTTCAATCAGAACAACGAATTTAAATCAAGAAAAAAAAAATTCAGAATTTAATACATGTATTTTAAAATGGCATAGAATTTAACTAAATTCCTATATTTAATATGAAAAACATAGCTTCTGGAATTCAATTCATTAATTAATTCTGAATTAAAGAAACGTATTTTATAAGCGCAGATAAAGATGAGAAAAACAATTTTTGTTAAAAGTATTAATATAATATACATATAAAATTGGCCAATATAAATTTACTATTAATTGTACACCCCCACCCTTAATTTTGCTATGTGTGGATTTTAATTACGTGTAGGAATATTGTTTACGAGCAGCGATAATTTGAATTTGATCATAAAATTCTTTTTTAAGACTTACCAGGAGAAATTCGTCAAATTGTGCTAAATTTCTATATCTGTCAGATTCTTCATGAACAAAAAATTAAAATTTCTAATTCAATATGCATAACTAAAATTAATAATTAATACATGGTACACGAGGCCCACCAATGTATACCGTAAATCCACAAAAATTCGGAAAAAAATTGCTTTTAGTCTTACATGATTTTTTATTATTAATATTAGAGTTCCATACACTTTATTTTTTTATAATTCGTAAATATTATTAACTATTAATTTTGAGCAATTTGCAACGAAAAAAATTTAAAAATAAGATTTTTTTCACTATATTAAACAAGCAAAGTAAAAAGAAACTTAGCAGTTTTTAAAATTTTTATAAGAATGTTTGGTTAGGAGCATAAATAATTATTTTTAAAGAACTAAATATGATTTTACGCATGATTAGTTCATCCCAATTTTGTTATAAAAAGTGCAATTTTTATTAAATGAAAAATAACTTATGTCATCATGTTTACATGAAACTATAAACAGATTTTACTACCTAAAAAATAATACTATTTCAAAGTTCTATCATTTATAAATGTAAATACGATCTTTAATTTAAGCAATTAACATTAATTAAGGAGTCACAATAATTATGATTTTATACATTATTTAAAATGAAGAGATTTTTGTGAACTATTTTACATACAACTTATGTTACTGGTTCGTCCATTATCATTGCCTATCATGTTTTTTTTTTTTTTTTTTTTTTTTTTTTTTTTTGTTCTAATGCAGGTGGCAAACACTTAGACAGCTTGGTCTTGGATGCCTTAAGGCAAGCGCTGCACAGATGCTACTCATTTTGCATTACCCAGGGGGCGCGTGTAACTTGAAGATAAACCACGGACGGGGAGTAACAATGCCTCCGTAACGCTCCTATTAGAGCCGAGACCTACGGTTTAAAGTGGATTCCGAACCACTACAAACATCCATGGCACCACCAGGACTCGATCACGAAAACTGGGGTACCGAGCGCCAGAGTGCTAGCCACTCGGCCATTCAGGCCCTTGCCTATCATGTTATTAAGAAGAAAACTGTTTAGAAATGGAAGAGCTGTTTGGATTATATAAAAATCACATAAAATATAATTATACAACAAATTATTTTTCTTGCAGAGATCGGTCTTCTTAATTTCAAAGCAACCAATTATTTTAAAAAGTAGTTTTCAATTTTGCTTTGTCTAATTATTCAGATTTTATATTACCGTATGTTTAATTTACAGTAAAAGAGTATGAAACAAGTTTTAGAATAAGTATAGATATTAAATGTATAATTATTTTAGATTTAATAGAATTTATTTGCGACTGATTATTTCCATAAACGAAATAGAAAGTTCAAATAAACCTCAGAGGTATTCAAAACTCGAATAAGAATAAAATTATTAAGAATACATTGTTTAATATTCTTTAGGTTAATAATAATATTTTTATTTCAGAACAACAAACTTAAATCAGAAAAAAGCCCAACAGAATTGCGAATATATTTATAAATCATTTGCTGCAGAATGACTGATTCTGTGGTTATTGATCATGGAGCCTAGAAATATGAAACAGAAAAAGCAAACAATGCAATCTCTACTACCCGCCAAATAACCTATACTCCAGCTTTCCTGATGTCCTGCGGGATCCTTAAATACCCCCTTCGTCTGCGTCAGTCATCAGGAATAAATCGCAACTACAGATCAGTGAAGTCTCCTTATAAATTATTTTTATTATGACGGAGTTTGTCACCATTTTTTTTTTCAAATTCCAATAAAGGGCCATTTTACTGCCCCCAAAATTAAAATAATAGACAAACAACCAACAATAATAACAAATAAAACAACATCCAACATAAAAATTCCAGACTTTTATAAGTTTTCTGGCTCGAAATTTCATTTCCAATGAGTGATGGTTGTACTGCTTACTGGCCTTCGTATCTGCTCCACTAGAAAGCTTGTAATATAAAATCTAAATCCCTAAATTATCAAATTTTCTTGACAATAATCAACCTTACTTACTTCTAGAAACACATCTTAAGCTATTGGAAAATTTTTGTATGGAAAATTATACTATTCATCGAATTGATGGCCTTGAATTGCAAAAATTCATCGAATTGATGGCCTTGAATTGCCTCAAAATTGCTGTCCTTTTGGTGGTACAGCAATTTTGATTTACAACTCTATCAATCAACTTATGTTATCTGGCTAATGCAGTACAATTTACGGAGGTTAGGGGGACTTCGCCCCCAATGGTATGCATAATATTAATGTACCGTTGGTGACGAAGTACTCTCACAAAGAATAAAAATACAAGTTTAAGTTAATAAGATAAAAAAAATTAATAACTAATACTTTAGTAAAAGTCAAGGGATAATGAGTAGGTGCACTTGAAAGTCGAGGGTGTAAGTGAACTACCTCCGCCCCCTTATAGTGAGGCTATCTTATCATTGGTTTATGGGTGGAGTAAGGAGACTTAATCCAAGGTTTCTTCGAACAGGCATAAGAAAATCAATTGCTATTTATCTAGAGGACTATTACATTTAACAGCCTGCTATGTGCACTTTCTATTCTACCCTGAGAATTAAATATCTTATCCGGAGAATTAAATAATTCTTTCATGACAAAGATGAGCTTTGCTATAAAATCTTCGTTCTCGACTGGAATTTGTTGAGAACTGGCCTGGATTTCGGTGTGTGTATCTGGCTTGATTTTTCCCGCTGAGGGCAGCTTCAAATGAGAGACGCACTATAATTCGTCTTGAATTGAAATTTCTAGATGGAGGAGCTTTGATCTTTAGCGCTGGCTTGGGAAACTTCTCGCAGCCTTTCCAACATGTCATGTGGGCTTGTTACCCACAATTGATACAAGTAGGAATCTCGATTTCTCCAACAGTCTTTGAAGAAGTGCGCACTTCCGCACTTTAGGCATCTTTCATCCTCCACATCATCCATCCTTCCATGATGGAATTAATTACAGAAGAAGCATTGTGTAGGTCCAGGCCAACGGCGGTTGAACCTATCTACCAGAACTGCGAGATACAGGATTTTCTGACGTCGAATATTTTTGCAATTATTTCATTCCTCGGCAAGACGATCTGATACACCTAGAAAGGTATCAATCATCGGGCTTTTAATTGGGCAATCTCTTCTATAAAGAAACCACATGTTGGAGGGATTCCTTGATTTCTTCGGCATTTGCATCAAGTGGCAATCCCTTCAGGACTATTTTGATTTATCCAGAAGAATTAAATATCCTTTTCATGCAAAAAGTGATTAGATTCTGATTATGAATCTCTTTGTCAGGGAAGCATTTCAAGCAATCATCTGAAAGCTTTGTAGACACTGCTTCTTGAAATTTTTCTTCAATCCATTTCAGGATATCTTTGACTTTGTCATGGGGCTGTACCATCACTGGAGGCATCTTAGAGTGGGTGCAGCAGAGGAAGTCTCTTCAGTAGTCATCTTTTCTTCTCTGAGTTCAGCAAAGCTGTTTTCAGTGATAATAGATGCAGAGATCATTTAGGGTTTGTTGTTGTTTGGTGCCTGACAATCAGTTTCTTTTAGAAGAGTAACAAAACTTGCCTGTTCACAAGAGAGTGGATAGGAGATGCAACTCTCTTGGTGGGTGCTTCCATAACAGGAGGTGGAAACCTTGTTAAGCAGTTATAGTAGCATCCAGGAGTAGTGCAGGAACTTTCTATTACTTAAGCTGACTCTTGGGTCAGGGGCACTAAGATAGTGTTGGATCATAAATGTGAAGAAATTTATAAATAGAATAATTATATATTATATTTATAAATATAACAATTTATATATCCTTTATCTGACTTCTTGTTTCAGATAAGGGATATATTAACATGTTTCATTCGTAGCAGGCAATGCCATAGTTTAACGATTCGTTTTAGTCTACTTCAATTTGCACTCCTTCCTTCTGGGAAGAGACTTCCGGCTTGTTGAGTTTGGCGGACCATTTTCCATGATGCGTACCCGCTTTAATTAAAATAACTTGTATGCGTACTCTCTTTACTCGACTGAGACAAGTTATTATCCATAGGAGTACGCTCAAAAAGCTTTAAAGCCAAATTTAAGCCATTTTTAAGCCAAATTTTTCTTATTTCCTCCTCTTAACACCATGCAATGCACTTTTATTAATATTGGAAGTAAAATTTTTCATCTTTTTTCAATTTTTATCGTTAATATTCCAACTAACCCTAAAGGGCTCACTGCAATTTACACTGATGATACAGCAATTCTCTGCAAAATTAAAAATCCTAGTTTCCTAGCTATCATACTTACTAACCACATTAAAGTTCTTAATAATCGGTTTAACAAATGGAAAATTGCTATAAATAGTAGAAAAAACTGGCAGTCCTTTTTTTTTTTTCTGTAGGTCATAAAATTAAAATTAATAATAATATCATTTCTTGGGAAAGCAATATTAAATATTTAGGAATCTTTTTAGATCAACATTTCAACTAGAAAAAACATTTTGAACATACAAAAACTAAATTCCGCATGATCTTCAGAGAAATCTTTCTACTCATTAACACAAATTCTATTATGAGTAGAAATAATATTCTTTATATACTGCTATTCTTCGTCTTATACTAGCATATGCCAGTCCGATTTAATCTTAAGTTGCTAATCTGAAAAGTATTGAAACACCGCAAAACATTACTTTTCATGTAAACATCTCAGCATAATGTTATGTGAGAAATACTGAAATCTAGCAAGCTCTTAAAATTCTTTCACCTAATGATTTTCTTGTTCATATCTTAAACAATTCTTTAGTACACTTAATAATCAAAAAATACTGTAATTTAGGTTTGGTTTGTCGCTCTACTCTCATTTTGTGCACACTTAAGGCTAACTATATCGAGACCTACAATTTAACGCGGATTCCGAACCACTAACAAACATACATGCCACAGCCAGGATTCGAATCTGAAGCCAGAGGTAAAAATGTCCAGGCGCTAGCCAATTGACCATCAGGCTGCTGTAATTTAGGAGATATTACTTAATATTTCTTTAGAAAGATCGCACAAAACTTTAATATAATAATTTTTTTTTTATTTTTATTTTCTTAAAATTTTTCTACTTTTATACAGCTTGATTGCTGCATGGTATTTAAATTTTTCTATTATTCTGGGCAATTTTCAAAGTTAACTGTTTTTGTAGACCATGATATATCTGAGATAAGTCCACGCGGGGCTAGAAAATTCCAGAAAACCATCTACCGTCTTATCAGTATTCTTGTAGTTGTTTCACATACCAATGATATTCTCAACTCTTATCATGCTTCATTTACATGTATCCCTCAAGATAAAAGAAATTTTCTTCCCCCTTATATTAACACTTTAATTACTAACAGGAACAAAAGTAGAAAAAAATTACAATTCTTCAGGGACTCGGCTGCTAGTAAATACATTTATGATTCTTTTCAGAGAAATCAATAATTATAAGTAAGATTCTTTGGGGTAACTACCTACGAACTCTGAACAATGTTGATGGCTCCACCTGAAGGATTGTTAAATGTCATAAACGCAAGAGATCTACTATTAGGACTATCATTGATAAAAATTCTACTCCAATTTATGCAAATGATCTCAGAGTTAAATCAATCAATCATTTAACTGACAATCTTCAGGTCAGCCTGATATTAATATCATTTCAGGCTCATTGAAAATGATATTTCCTGCACTTCTATTAATCTTCATATTGAAGAATCGATTAAAAATTTCTATAATTTTAACATTAACACCAAAACTATTCATGCGAAAGTTTCTATCGTTATTAATTTAATTTCTTCTTTAAAAATCAATAAGACACCTAATTAAGATATTATTATAAATAATATTCTTAAAAATCATCCGTTTAAAATTATTTTTAAAATCAGTAATATTATAGAGTTTATTTTCTACCTCTTATTCTTCTAAGTCTTGGAAAACTTCAAGAATTATTTCTATTCTCAAGCCCAGTTAAGATCCCACTAAACCAGATATGGACAAACTTTTTCGGTCGCGGGCCAAAAATCGGGGAAAAAAAAAGTTTTGCAGACCAAGATAAATTTTTCAAAAATTTTAAGAACAATATACAAGCATTACAATTTAAATACGTTAATGAGATGAATAAAATTGCGAATTCATTTCTAAAAGTTCCTTATATTGAGGTTCGGAGTGGGATGTACTGATTCTAAGGAACGAGGCTAAATGCTCATCTGTCAGTCTATTTCTGAAATAATTCTTTCTAAGGTTCATAGTTGAAAACACTTGTTCACATATATAAGATGAAGCAAACATAGCACTGGTTTTCTGGGCTTGAGATATTAAATTTGGGAAACTTACTTTCGATAATGATTTGTAAAACTCTAATTTGTTGGTGCCAATCTACAGCTATAACTAACAAAGAACTTCCGCTTTTAACACTTTACCGATTGAAAGCTGTCTATGGTTGTTATTTTCGTCGATTTATGTTTTGTAGAACAAAAATAGAGAAAGTAAAAAGATCATCAGTCTTTGAAAAAAATGAAGAAAAGAAAATAATATTTAATCAAAATAGAAAAGGAAATGGATATATAATATATAAATATATGTATTTCTTTTAATTTGCCTCGGACTGGCAAATTAAAATTCTATCCGCGGGCTGGATAGAACTTTCCGGCGGGCCGGAGTTTGCCCATCTCTGCACTAAACCAATTAATTACAGACTCCTTTCATTGTTTTCATCCGTTAGCAAAATTGCGAAAAATTCTATTCTAATTTTATTATTATTCTATTCTTCTTCTCAAAATTCATATGAAAAGAAAAAGGATTATATTTTGGCAACAATTTGGTTTTACTGAATTTTATGTATAAATTAGGTTATGCACAAGAATTATGTTAATTTGTTAATTGTGTTTCTTGAACACCTAGCAGGAGATATTTGTCAAATGTTTTCGTTACATTTTATCTATCCATCTATAATCTTATTTATTTTTTATATGCAGAAAACTAAATGTCTAATTCAATGTACCTAACTAAAATAAATAATAAATTCATAGTGCGAGGTTCACCAATAAACTTAATAAACTGGCTAAACTTTTTAATTTTTGTTTTGGTTTTACACGATTTGTTATTATTATTAAGATCAGAGTTAGAAACATCACATTCCTTGAAAATTCAAATAATAGTAATGCGAATAAACTGGTGAAAAAAAAATCAATTTATTCGCTCTGTAAATAAATGTGGAACCGCTTGATAAGGGATAAAAATCAATACAAACTACAAATTAACAAGATTTCACAAAATTTAATTAATAGGTTGGATTTAGTTCCTTTACATTGCAAACCGCAATTTCTTACTGACGAAGTTCGCTTCTACCTGCCATTGAGTGGGACGTTTCTGATTTTCTCCTGAACTTAAAAAAAAGTAAAACCTATTCAGTCACAGTAATTTTTTTCAGAATTACGTTGCGAAAATAGATTTCCTATAAGAGGATTTTTGATTTTAATTTAAATTGCTGACATCCATACTAAAACCCCACAACATGAACCAGTCATCGTCTGGCCCGGCGGACACCATTGGAGATCTGTTATCCCCGAAAAGTCCGCCTATGCACGAATTGCACCACAATTTATGAACATTGCACCACAATTTATGATATGGATATAACTAACAATTTTCCAGCAACTACCACTAAAAACAGTTTGCGGATACTGGCTACTAATTAAAAACCAACACCAAAATTGAGAGATTCTACTATCGAACAGATCCGTATTTTTCAAAATCTCCTCAAGGAAGCTCTAAACATCAAAGTACAAAATTTCTACAGCACCGCAGTTAACATGAAATCCCTCATATGTGGGAAAAAGTACAAGAGGATCAAACGAACTGCTCATACACATTTTTTTAATAACAAGGATGCATTCGATGCAATTAAAATTACCTTTCTAAAGCATTTTCATTAAAGTTTGGAAAATAAAAATCGTATTTAACTATGCTTTCAGTTTTTTACCACAAATTTTTGATTGCAAAATAACTTTTTACAATGACCTTTTTTATTATTTCAGTCTGCATTGCTTTTCGAACACTAAAACTTCTTCGTCTCTTTCAATTTTAAATGAAATACCACATGTTAAAACATATTCACAATGATTTTTATTTCCAACAAGTTTTTTCAATTTTATGGCAAAAATTTTTTTTTCCAATTGTGAAGCTGCAATTTCTGAATTGCTTCATAATATTAAGTTAACATCATGAAATTAGCAAGTTACCAGCAAGTTAAAGCATATAATAATAATTACTTACCAAATACGGTACGGTATGTATTTTATATCGGACTTTCACTAAGTTTGGCAGAATAAATATTTATAGAACAACTTACTGTAGTTAAATCTATAGTATATAAATACTTTGCATACATACCTGATGAAGTTATATTTAATAAATTAAATTATTAATGAGATCCCTGATGCTAATGCTGTAGATCTAAATACTGGATATCAGGTCAATTTTTGCAAGGAGCAAACAAAGGTCACCTCTTTTAAAAATATTCAAGCATTTTCTTTCTTTGGTTATAATATCATTAACAGCACTAAAAATTGATTCCACAAGATATGAAGTAGGGAGAGGTATCAATAAACTGAATATTATTTTCCACATATTTGGATATGACAGGCCTTTTTTAACAATACTTGAAAATTCTTCTATTTCAATATTTAAAAGAAATCAATTAAATTAAAAAAAATAAATAGCTTTAGTAACTGACAAAATTTTTACCGCCCACCATGAAAGCTGGAACGCCCACTAATGAGCGTTAAGAGCCAGGTTGACTACCACTGCTCTAGACAAGCAATCCTCTTGAGTCGCTTTTCAAACAAAATTTGGATTCCTCAGTAAAGAATACGACCTTCCATTACTTTGCTCTCCAATTGGCCCTATTATACTTGTCATTTTCGCAGCTTGTTTTGAGGGGAACACAATGACAGACATCTTACATCAATGACATACATCTTTTATGAATCCTTATTCACACACTGTTGTTTTGAGCATCAGTCTTCCAATGTTACTACAAGAGAAGTTCTGAGGTGGGCTAGTACAGCAGTTTCGTATTTTCTTGCAATTAGTTGCAAATAGCAGTTATCTACGGCATTTGTAACTGTAAGTTTTCTTCTACTGTATCTTCTATAAACTGACTGTGTTCTTAGAAACGTCTTCCACAATCTATGAGTTACAGAAAGGGCCACATTCATCCATTTTATTTCATGAGATTAACTCTAGTCTACTTCTATTTACTCAATAGTTTGTTTTTGATAAATGATGTATCTGAAAACTTTATAAAGCCTATTTATAATAAATAAATATGCCTAAAACCTATATTTATTTATTTTCTACTTGCAGGAACTGCAAACATTTTAAAATCTACTTTCGGCAGGGTATCCAATAATGATAAAAATTGCAACTTCCCTAATTTCCATATAACATTCTGATTCAGTATTATTTATACATATACTGTGGGATTTTTACGAAAATTTATTTATTTTTAGCCATTTTTTTCACGATTATTTTTTTAATTTTCCTCTTAATTTTTAGAAATCAGTATAATTATTCTGAAAATTAATTATTATTTAATGTTATTTAGATTTAATTTGTTTTAATTGAAAAATACAATTAATCGAAAAATTGTTTAGGTTTTTTTTTTTTTTTTTTTTGTTTGCTGTCCATAAGAGAAAGATTCAATAAATAAATTTTTAATTAAATAAAAACATTAATTTTTTTTAAAAAAGAAATACTATAAAAAAGTAGAATAAATTAAATCAAACTGATTTCTGTATAGACCTAATTTTTTGAAATAATAAATTTAAAAGAATTAATTATGACTGCAAACAACGTTATTTACAAATTGTGACATTCATGTAATATCTATCCATTGGGTTATTCCATGCAGTTTGAAATGCAAGACGCAAAAATAATTATCTTTTGAAATTTAAATATTGAAAATCTGATTTTGATAATAAAATGAATGAGGTTTTAGATGGTAACTTTATTTTAAAGCAGACGCATAATTCTAGGATAAAATTGCACATTTTAGCATCAATGGAAAATATTTGAAATCTCTTTCTCACAGTATGGCAAAAGTATTCTTAATTTTAGTTAAAATATCTACTCATTTTTTAAAATGAGAAAGTATTCAGGAAGTTCATTTTTTTAAATTTATTTTTAACTTTCAAGATTTTTCAAGTAAGACATCACTAATTAAAAGTTTCAAAGATTTTTTAATGATATTCAATTTATTAATTGTATTAAATCATGTTTGGTTTTATCACATATATAAATTAAAAAAAAAAAATGGCCATGTATGCGATATATGATTAAAATTAAATTAAGTCATGCATGTGTCTTTTTTTTAAGTGAACTTGGTAAATAGTCACCAGTTGGTACTTAATTTAAATATATACATACGAAGTACATATTTTCATGAAAATAAAATTAAAAGATAAGAAGATATTAATATTTAAAAAAATGCTTCCGTAAGTGTGTTTATAAATTTTGAAAAATAAAAAGATTCCAACTAAAGAGCTAACAGGGATCACAGCAGATAAAAAGAAAACGACACCCGATTTCAAAAGAAAAAGAAGAGACAACAAAGTGTAATGTGAATCAAAAATTAAATCTGATTAAGAAAAATACAAATCGAAACAGCAAGATAAATATAAAAATAATAAAGTGGGCTCAAAGTAGCAGTGTATCTGAATTCTCCGAAAAGTTTCTCATGCAAATTCCTTCTTCTTCTTCAATGGCGCAACAGCCCCATGGTAGGCCAAGGCATGGCATATACCTACTGGCAGATTTCGAAACAGGTGATGCTTTCTTTTTTGCGGGTTAGGGTTGTCGGCCCTAAGCCCAGCACTCTACAGTCATATTTGACCGGGATCTACACCTTAAATTGGATTCTGAACTACTACAAATACCCATGGCCCCTCGGGACTCAAACCCGAAACCTGTGAGACAGAACGCTAGTCACTCGGACATCTGGACCCCATACAAATTCCACCGTATAAAATACTGCAACTGTTCGGCAAAGTAACCAGAAACACTTTGAAAGCATTATCGGATTCCTACTTTAATAGTTAATTAGGGTAAATAAATTGCTCAGTAAAGTTATTTCAAACCAGAAATTTGTTGAAATAATACAAAAATTTTCATATGCTAATACTTTATCGTTGCACTTCAATTCATAGAATTTCTTATGAAGAATGGAATTGCGTACTTTTAATAAAAACATGATCACTTCCATTACTACTTTGAACATTGACAATATTCTTCCTCTCTCATTATTTAATGATGAAAGATTATGGCAAAATGGCAAATGGAGATCATTTGTTGCTCAAAGTTTATTAGTTGTTAGTGTAAATAAATGGTTAATTAACATATATAAATTTCTGGCGCTCGGTGCCAGTGATTTCGGGTTCGAGTTCCGGAGGGGCCATGGAAGTTTGTAGTGGTTAAGTAACCCCATTAAGCTGTAGGTCCCGGTCTAATATGGCTGTAGAGCGTTGGGCGTAAGGCTGACAATCAAACATCTCATGTCTTGAAATCTGCCAGTAGACTTGCTTTGGCGATATTGTGCCAATTAAGAAGTGTATATAAATTGGTCAATAAATTTGTTTAATCTCAAGTAATTTGTGTAATAATAGAAAAATTTTCATATATGTATCTAATGCATAATTTCATATATGCTAATGTTTGCATTGTTATGACGGAATAGCATCTTGTATTATCAGTAAAGACATGATCACATCCATTGCTATTGAAAACATTCGTGATATTCTTCATATGTTATTTTCTGTTGATAAAAGATTATGGCAAAAAAGACATGGAGTTAATTTGTTGCTCAATTACATTTGTTTCAAAACTAAGAATTCTGAACTTCCGAATATTTTTTTTTTTAGATTAAAATTACATTAAACCATTAATAGATATAATTTAGAACATTATAAAGGATGATATAATATAAACAGTCTATTCCAATTATTTATAATCATGAATTCAGATCATGCAATAAATATTTTTTTTTTTCTAATACAGCTGGCAAACACTTAGTCGGCTGTCTTGGATGCCTTAAGGCAAGCGCTGCACAGACGTTACTCACTTTGCATTACTCAGGGGGCGAAAGTAACTTGAAGATAAGCCACGGACGCGGAGTAACAATGCCCCGGCAACGCTCTACGATCCTATTATACCAGGACCTATGATTCAAAGTGGATTTCAAACCCCTACAAACATCCATGGCACCGCCGGGACTCGAACCCGAAACCTGTGGTACCGAGTGCCAGTGCGCTAGCCACTCGGCCATTCAGCCCCGTGCAATAAATATAAAACAAAGATTTTATAATACTAGATGAACTTTGTTGCATAGATAACAGCTTGCCACGTACTTCATTGAAATAATAAAAATTTTCAGATGTAAAATAAAATTGCAATATATATATATATATATATTTTTTTTTTTGTATATTTTACTGTTAATAAGTTTTTCCTTAAAACGAGACATCTACTAATTTTAGGCAATAGTATGAGTATTCAAGAAAACGTATATTTTTGTATAGTTTTTATTGATTAAGGGAAAGAAAAAGAATGAACACATGAAAATAATAATTCATGTGTTTTTCTCTTTGCAAAACGTATTTGTTTATATATCTTGAGAGTGGATTTTAAATAAGAATGAAATTCTTGACATGATTTCTCAAAATTTACTTTGGTAATTAAAATAACTTCAAGAATTGGATTTTTTTTCCTGTCCACATATTATTTATGAGAGAAAATACCCTAATATTTAAGTATTAGTACCGGACAGACAAAAAATATAATCCATAATTATACACGCATGATTAGAATTATTGGTGTGAAAGTGTTTAAATAATCCCACCCAATAACTTTCAGTTGTAACATTCCGAGAATTCCATTCAGCCACTATTTGGGTTGGAATGTAACTAGAAATAATGCATACTCATCAAATGTTTGTGTATTTTGATCACAATTAATAAATTCCTTTTTAATCAATATATCTATTATTACCAATATTATTATTACCATTTATTATTAATACTATTTTAATCAATTATTACACTCTGAACTTTGTTTCTGATTTGTTTACATATGTGTGAAACGTAGTGCGGATGACTGTATCAGTCATTGGCGCGCTACTTAGAGCTACCGTCGGGGTTCATTTACTACTGTGTCCAAAAAGTAAGGCCTGTTTTCAATTTAAATTTCTCGGGCATATGGTATTTCAATTTTTTTTTTTTTTAGGTTGTTGGCACTGTCCTTCACATTTGTGAGAAATTAGACATCAAAATATTCATTAGTGCTTGAGTTACGCTTGGCTTTGTGAGATGCCAAAACTGATTCCGTCGATTTTTTAAATGTCTCTTCAATCCACTCAAAATGGTGTCCTCGGAGTGGTCTTTAGAGTTTAGGGAATAGCCAGAAGTAGCACGATGCTAAATCAGGTGAATACGGTGGTTGTGGAACGACATGGGTTTCATTTTTAGCGAAAAATTCACGAAGAAACAATGCAGTGTGAACTGGCGCATTCAGTGTTTTCGGTACCAATCGAGATTTGACGCGTTGGAGGCCCAAAATGGAATTGACCAGTCCTTTTGAAATTCCAACATCATCAGCAAGGTCTCTAATTGTAAATCGATGGTTTGCAAGCACCAAATCTGTAATTTTTTGGACGAGAACTTCGTTGGTTAAGGTTGGTGGTCGACCAGAGGGCGCTTCGTCTTCCACGCGTTCTCTGCCTTCTTTGAACTGTTTATACCCCTTCTAAACATTTTTTCCGATATAAGAATGCTCACGAATGCCTTCTGCAACATTCTATACGGTTCTGCAAACAAAATGTAACGCAAGTTCTTACTCAATTAATTCAGACATTTCAAAAATCGCCGGTATCAGTTTTAGCATCTCACAAAACCAAGCTTAACTCAAAGACTAATGAATATTTTGACTTAAAATTTCACACAAATGTGAAGAACAATGCCAACAACCCTAAAAAAGAAAAAAATTGAAATATCATATGCTCATTAAATTTAAATTGAAAACTGATCTTAATTTTTGGGCACAGTATTATGTATTTTTCGCCCTTAAAAAAAAAATAGAAAAAAATTGTTACACTGGTTTTCCCTCTTTCTGAAACAGAGATGTTGGTGTCCCGATGATGTGCATGTTAGTACCTCAGAAATAAGCATATTAGAAACTCTTTTGAGCTTCCTAGTAATAGATGATTCATCTTTAATACCTCTAAAATGTGTTATGATTCTATCCCTTTAACTGGTAACTCTGTTCTTAGATCCCTCCCAATTTATGACATTACTCTATTTGAAAATAGAAAGCGACCTAGAACTGTTCTCAATTAGTGTTCTTTCCCTAATCTTCTCTTTCTGATATGTCAAACAGCAAGCTCCACTTGTTGACAGCTCAATCATCTATTTCAATGTATTAATTATAATTTCCTCTTTTGCATATATTTCCATATGTTCTTATTCTTCTTTTTAAAATTTTTATATCAATATTAAAAAAAAAAGACATAACAATTCAATGGACATAAACCATAGGCAAATTCTTTCAATAATCAAGGATAGTAAACGTGTGGCTTCTCTACAGCCAAGAGCTTCGATCCTCCTTCAATTGATGTGTATATGGATAACAGGATAAGCTATCTAAGAATGGGACGGTCCTGTTCAGAACGGGATGCATGTTCACATTAATCATATCCATTCTTCCAATTTAACAAAACTCATTTGAAATTACAACTATAAAATTTTTAAATTTCAACATTTTTTTCAACCATCACATACATGACAATAAATGCAAAACTTTATTTTGCTAGCAAAAGAAAAAAAAATGGAGGAATTTTTTTACCAAGTAAACTTTTCTGCGCCATCTTATTTTACACACATTGTTTTCAATAATTCTGCTTCTTACCCCACTTGGTGGCAGGCAGCAACATCTAGACCAAGTCAAAGAACCCATCTGGTCTCATGGAAGGAGGGAAAGGGGCAGCTTTTGTTGCGATGGTTTGGATTGTGGCTCTACGGTAATTTTTTTTTTACTTTGGATTAATTAAACCGGGACGTACAGTTAACGTGGATTCCGAACCCCTAACAGACATCCATGCCACCTTCAGGATTCGAGCCTGAAGCCTGTTCTGTTGTGATGGAGCACCCTTAGGTACAAGTCTGACTTGGGCTCCATGACGCTGACTTTTCACGAAGTAGAGTTGTCAGCACTACGCCCAACGCTCTACAGTCATATTAGACCAGGAGCTAAAGGCTTAAAGTAGATTCCGAACCACTACAAATATTCAAGGCGCCGCTAGGACTCGAACCCGAAACTAGTGGCAGCGAGTGCTAGTCATTAGGCCATCAGGCCCTTTCTATAATTCTGATCTTTATAATTATGTCTTGTATATAATTTTTTTTATTTTCATGAATTAGGTAATGCGATTTTAATTAAGTATATTAGTTGTGTTTGTAACATTCTTGACGGTGGAAGAACACCATTAGTTATAAAGTTGAAATGAACTGATTTAAAATTTTTAAATAACTTATTATAATTTAAGATTTAAAACAAAACTGAAAGCTATGTGAAATGGTACACTTTCTTATTGTTACTATAAGCATTATGTCTTTATTAAATATTTCTCTTCCCGCCTATCGAAAATTCGAATAACATTGAAATACATTTGAGCTTCAATTTTTTTGTTATCTATTTGATAACACAAATTTAAGACAAACAATTCTTCATCGAAGTAGACAGTACTACTTCGGTATATGAAAATTGCTAAATAAGCTGACGCTTTTTATCAAGGTTGTTATTGCTAAATACATTCATCATCAAATTGTTTAAAGCTGTATACGAAAGGTCGATCAGTTTTCACCAACTCATCGTTTAAATTCGAATAAGTAGCAAACAATATTTAAAAACATACAATAAATTGATGACATTAAATATGAAATTGAAAATCAGTCTTCAACTAAAAATAATCGTATAAACTGTAAATATATTTAAAATGAAATTGTGAATTGAAAACTTTTGTCAAGAATCTTGTTATTTACAACCAATACATCTTCTTGAAGAAAAAAAAAAAAAAAATAGTTTCAAATTAAGTTTATTATCGTTTAATAAACAGTTATTTTAACGAAAATATAAAAGCACCATATTTGCCGGCGTGCATTTTCCTTCTCCTGATCTATTATGAAAAAAAAAAAAAATTTTTTTTTTTTCTTCAAATGTTATAATGAAAACATTAAAAATAAATTAACAATATTTCAAAAATAAATTAATAAGTAGGCCAATTCTCAACAAATATTTCATATAATTAAGAAAATCCATTTTCATCTTAATAAAACTTACGGAACAACAGCATATTTTACCTCCACTCAAATTTCTCAATTTAATGTTTTCTTTTAGTAAACAGAAAATAAGTAACAGATTCAGCATTATCCAGATTGCATCACTTGACTTGATGCATTGCATCCAAATTTTACCACCGCAATTTGCAACAAATACCGTTCGCATCGTCTTGCATATTTTTAGCTCAACGGGACTTTCTAGTCTACGGATTTATCTAAATCATCTCCAGCATAGATACAAAAACTTTGGATTTGGCATCACATGTCAAACTTCAGACCGAACTGTTTCAGTATCAAAATCTAATGAGCAATTCATCAGTCCGCTCTGAGTCATGTAAATCATGTACTTGTCATATAAAATTATATGATTGATCTTAAAAAATTTTTGTACCATAAAATTAAAAGTGTTTGTTATTTACAACTGTTAATTAATAACAAAAATGACAAGACAAATAAATGTTAAATTTCGCGCAGTGCATTGGATATGATAATTAAATATTTGTGAATTATTGTATTTCTGAAAATAATTATTAATGTAAAATAAACTTCTTAAAAACACTGTAAAACATTTGCCAAATTTATGTCAACTTAAATTAGAAAGCGAGATACCTTTTTAGTAATACAATATAAAGTAAATCCATATATAAGGAATTGATCCACCAAGAGAAGTCAAATAAATTAGCAATAAAAAGTAAACAATTAACATTCTGAAAGAATCACATTTCAAATTCTTCATCAAACACATAAAATCGCAAAGATGCGCACAAACATTTTGAATTTATTCTTTTGAATGTAATAAATTTAAGTTTCTTTAAAAACTGTAAAATTTAATAACAGGAAATTTTTAGTAACAAAAAAAAAAAAAAAAATAATAAATAAATAAGCCATTATTTGATGAATGTCCCGTTTTGTATTCATGCTTAATAAATGAACATAGTAAGCTATTTTGTAAAAAATTATTTTTACTATGTAAAAGATTTATTAAATTATTATATACCCTCATAACGAATTTCAATAGTGTCCATTGTAAGATCTATTGCAATGACGACTATTGAAATTTATAATACCCAGAGTGAATGGATGTTTGTGTATACTGACGGCTCTATGTTTGAGAGAGCTAGAGGTGCTGGAGCTGACGTCCATAGTGAGCTTTTTAGTTTCTATTTTCCTATAGGACCTCTTACTATTGCCTTTGATGGCGAAATCGAAGCTATTGCTGTGGCTATTCAAAAACTGTCGATTCGTAGCCACTCCTTTATAAAAGCAGTTATATCGTCTGACTCCAATAGTGCACCAAACAATTTTGAATAAACAAAATAGTTCCTAAAGAATCTTCAACTGTAGGCCTTTGCTTAAGATACCGGCACACAGAATTTCTTTCAATGAATTCCAACCACACTGTGGAATTATGGGCAACAAAAAGCTGATATACTGGTTAAGAAAGGAACTTTGGTAGCCCATTAATCGACAGCTTTCATTTCATACGACTAAACTGTTTGCTAACCTGACTCTTAAGAAAATTCTTAAACAAGATACGATTCAATGCGCTATAGATAAGAGATGGATAATTCTGGGGGAAGAGAGAACTATTTCAGTTTTCCAAGAAAGGCACCAGACGTTTGACCGGTCATGACTGTTTACTTGACCGACCACCTCTATAGAATTGGAATGGTGGATTTTCCAAACTGTGTTTTGTGTGACTCTAGTCGCTCTATGATTTTTGAACATTTAAATAGTTGTAATGCACTTTCTCGGTATGAGGACATAGTCAAAAAGCATTGGAGAACCGTGAACTAATGGCTTAGGAGCCAATGTTCGGCATTTGTAAAATAAATAAATTAAGTTAAAAATTTTCTTCTATCGTCTTCTATTTATTTTCGCCTTTTCCTCCAATTATTTTTAAGGTTGTTGTGCATTGGTGGATTTCTTGTTCCATTTATACCTACCATAAACAGCCTACTAACAGACGACCAAGAGAGGATTACTATGAAAATTCTACAATAAAAGAAATTTGCAACAAACAAATCTCATGTTATTACATACGTCAATGTGCTTTTTATATACTTTTATAAATGAATGAAACATGGGATTTTTTCAATAGGTTAATAAACTTAACAACTGATATACACAAAGCTTGTTTTATTAAAAATTAATGAAAAGTCAAATTATGCTATTATGTTTGAAGTTCTTGAAAACGTTAAATAACTTTATAAATTCAAGATTTTTTTACGAATTTCATATTGCAAGGCCAATTTCATTTTATATATTTAAAGCAAAAATGAAGAATTTAATTTTTTAACGTTCTGCCTCAGAGCCAAAAATTATGAAAACACTAATTACTTTTTAATAAATAAAACTTTATTTTTTTTAAACCAAATGACACCTATCATTAAAAAAGACATCATAAATTAAATTGTTACATAAAAATTGAAATTCTGTATTAGTTTTCGATTTAATTATGAAGGCCTTGTATTTTTTAAATTATTGCAGAAATACATACTTAATAAAATGCTTGCAGATTAAAGTTGAGAAAAATTTTTTGAGAATTCTCGGAGAAAATTTAAGAACATTTTTTTGAAACACGAACAATGTTGGGCCATACCCAATATATTATAAAAAATTAATATCTTAAGTTCGTAAAATTCTGGAGTCTTGGTATCAAATCAAAACCAAGCACCTATGTGATTTATTTACATTGAACAATTATTGACAACTTTATGCAATTTGTCACGTTTATAATTTAGCACTTTAAACACTTGGCAGGTCACCTACAACTTAAAGCCTTGCAATAAATTATAACCATAAAATTTGTAAGCATAACTTAAGAAACCCTAACATTCTCTTAAGGTGGTTCTAGTATGACGAAAAAAAATCTATTAAACATATTTTATTTTTTAAGATTCTTATTAAAAATTTACATAATGAACTTCTTCAAAAATTTGAAATAATATATTCTGCTAGAATCGTTATAAAATGTTTAACATATTGACAATGAATAAAATGCTTGAAATATATTATAATAAAAAAATTTTGTATATCTGTTCTGCCATATGCAAGATGACAGTTGGTTGCACATAATGTTTCTTTTCACATGGGCTCAGTCTTACATTGTTTTAACTGATATGTCACCTCCTTTTGAATGTCTACCAAGTGTACATATTACTGTAGGATTTGAATTGTAAATGATCTGACAATTCATTAGTAATAATCATTTAGTCATTAAATGATGAAGTCCAACTTTGGTTTGCTCAAAGACTTGGAAGTATCATCTATCTAGTACACACATATTATATATTCTGAATACTATACAAATATTCCATACTCCATATTCTGAATACTATATATAAATATTCATATACTGAATATTTATACACACATAAAATTCTTTAATATCTTTTTATTTATTTTAATATAAATGGTTTAATTGATAATTCTATTTTATGCATTAAAAATTATATTTTGGGAAGATCAATGGTATTCACTTTCCTTACAAAAGAGCCCATAATACAAAGGGGGGACTTATTTCTGATAATGCCTCCTATTAGACAAAAAAATAATAATAAAAATAAAAATGAGCCCAGATCACCCAGATGACTAATAATTAAACATTTTATTGTTTCATAATAACAGATTAAATATTTATTAATTAGTTATCATTTCATTTCAAAAAAAAACAGCTTTACAGTTGAATATAGGTATTACTTTAATTTTTTTTTGTAAAAAAATTCTTACTTTACATGTCCTATATTATATCATCTACATTTATATCTAACATTGCACCATAACAATTAAATCTGTGTCATAAAGTTGTGATGTTTATTGTCATTTTGCACAAAAAAATGTCCAATTGAAAATATTTTTCATTAATATTTGCCATAACTTTTTTATTAATGTAGTCTTCTGCTTTGAAATATTTTTCCAATGTATCATGATACACTATAATAAAATAACTTGAGTTGTATTTGGGAATTGAATCTTAAAAACTTTTAGATTACAACTTTTAGTTTGTAACAGAAAGAACCTAAGAACTAAAAATATATTTTTTTAAAAAATTATTTTTAGGGAACTATAGCAATAAATTTTTAAAAGTTTATGTTAAATGATTAAATCGATTAGCAAGTATGTAAATTATAGGCATAACATATCAAGTCTTGATATAATAACAACAATATTTGAATAGCTATGCAAACACCTCATTTGAATACTTGAGCATAAAAACTGTATCATTTGAATAAATCAATAAAGTCACTCACCTTTCAAACATTATTCTTAAAATTGATTAAATAAAGTAATCAGCTAAAAAATCTCTAACTGTAAAATATAAAAAAAATTATCTATCATAGAATAATGAAATAAGATCAGATATTTTTAACTTTATTTGTTGTAATAAGTATTAATAGATCATATCATTATTTTCATCAAATGGAAAGCTAGTAAAATGTTTTCTGAGGAATTATATATAATAGTTTGTGTTTTCCTCAATATGGAGGCATATGCTTTTTCCTACATTTAAATTAGTTTATGAAATACTTTATATGTCAATACTATTCTCTATATGAGAAGAATGCTTTTTCAGAAAAGTGCTCACATTTTTATATTTTGTGCAAGAAACAAATTCAATCAAACAATCAATAGCATATCTCATCACAATTGCAAAAAAAAAAAAAAAAAAAAAAAAAAAAAATCGGCACATTTTCAAAGAAGTGATTATCTAATATTGCACGAGATGACAATTGATCTGAATTTCTCCAATATTATATTGTAGAAATTTTTGCAATACAATATTAGAAAGAATCACTCTTGAATTAATTTGTCTACTAACTAGGCACTCCAATATTATGCTATAAATTAAGCTCACAGACAAAACAATATTAATATTTATATAACAAAAGACAATATTTTCTTCAACATAAAATATTTTATTAACATGTATAGTAACTGTTGATATACTTTCTTTCTCTATATATTAGTATTTTAATATGAATAAATAAAAATATTTTATAAAAAATTATAATTAGCATTTTTCTATTATTAGAAAAAGTAAATATTAATGCAAGAATAAATAATTGCACCTTTGGCAACTTTATTATCTTTAATACTACTTAGTTTTAATATTCTTGTTAACTAATATAATATATTTTAGTAATTGTTATCATAATTACATGATGAATACTATATTATTCCAATGATTATTAAGATTGCTTTTTCATGATAATTTAAAAATTAATAGTAGAAAAATAATTTTTCTCAAACATTAGTTTTTGTGTAAAAGATGAAATATTTACTCATATAGTATTTCTATAATACATCATTATGTACTTCAAATATAAATAGCAGAATTATTATTGTTTATATATTAATGAATATGAAGAATTCTTCGAGACCAAATAAATATGTTTATAAAATGAAATATATTTTATATTCCAATGAAAAAATTGTAATTTTTGCAAGTGAAAATTTTTTTAAAAACATATTTAAAAGATTAAAAAATATAAAACTTGTAAATTAAAGCCTCTTGTTCTTTAACAGAATTTTTAAAAATGCATAAAATTAACTCCACACTGCAAATAATGTAAATATGTACATGTGAATAATTTTTAGATATTCAAATTTGATAATAAATTATTTTAAAAATTAGAACAGGAAATTTACAAACTGTTTTCAAAAACATTTTAATAAATATACATTAAAATACTTTCCATATTTTTTAAAAACTAACAAATTGCACATCAAAATTGGTGATACTATGATTTAGATCTGAAGGGATCTGACCAAGGTGGTAGACCTTTAATCACTTTTTCTGCTAAATTTTTATATAATACAGCCTAAGAAAAAAAAAGTGAAAAAACATTTAATTTACTATGAATTAAAAGTATCTTTATATTGATATTTATGAAACTTTAAATAGTAAATACATTTAGAAAATATAAATCTGAAGTATAAAAAAAAAGTTTAAATTAATATTAGTTAAATTTATCTCTTAATTAATAATTATCAATTATGTTATTAAAACTTAATGTTTATATCTCAATAATAATTTATCAGTCTGAATATCTGAATAATAAAATTAAAGCTGAAGTCAAAGCAATATTTGAATAATTAAATCAAATTAATTTAAATTTTCATTTGATTAATTTAATTTAATTTGATTTTCATTGATTTGGTTGTTTTAAGTTCAATATAATTGTTATAAAACTTCCATATTCACAAAATTATTTTTAAAAATTGCACATTTAAGAAGTAAATGTATATTTTGAAATTGCTACTTTTTGTCAAATTAAACTGTTAATATAACATTTTAAAAGATACTTATGAATGTCATATTATATGAACTATTGAAGGTGTAAAAAATATATATCATTATATCTTACCAACTCTCCTTCTGGTTGAGATGCAACAATAGGTTGACCAGAATCAGATGATTGCCGAATACATATATTTAAAGGTATGTCAGCTACAAGTAATATTGAAAATGGTAAAAAATATGTAAAGAAAATCAAGAAAATGAAATTTTCATGATTGTATTTATGTACTATATAATAAGATTACAAATAAAAAAAAATGTTACTTAAAATATGGCTATATTTTAAATAAATCCCATTTTTTTTTTTTTTTTTTTTTTTTTTTTTTTTTAAATTTATTTCAGCACACAATGACCTTAGTTTACAAAATCAATGATACAGCTTAAGAAAATTTAATGATCATGAAAATAATAATTATAATACTATAATAGCTAATTGCTATATTGTATATGTCGGAGAGAAATAAAAGTGCAATATATTAAAAAAGATGACTTTAACTTGATTGGTGAAAGAGGGATTGAAATATTCGGATCTGTGATACAACAAAGGCTGTTATATTATGATTTATCTCCATTTTTTACATTTAATAAAAAGAAATCATAAGCATTTAGTTTTCCTCAAAACATTCTTAATTTAAAATAAGGTGCAAAATACACAAATATGTTGCACTATATGATAAAATGTAATAGAGCATAAGAATATTTGACTTTTTGCATAATGAACATACCGTTTTAAACCTTTTATATAGTAAAATAATTGCTAAGCCTAAAATAAGATTATTAGGTAATCCATCTCATTAGAAATATATTAGGAATAAAAACAGATAAATTGTTTTTAATCAATCAAGAGATATAAGCATTGAGATATCCAATATTATTTGATTGCATTCACACAAATAAAAATATTAGATTAATCAATTCATTATTAATTAAAGATTGTTAATACAATATAAAAAACTCAATAAAAAGAAACATTTAATCTATCTGAAAAATCAACATCCAGTCTTTCAAATGTATAAAAAGCAAAAACTATATCAATTAAATAATTAATACAATGCATTTTTTAAACTACCATTAATATAAAATAAGTAAATAATACAAAATTTTTACCTAAAACATCTACATTAAGATCAGAAGCAAGTTTATGAGCTCCCTCTTGGCCAAATATAAAACTCTTTTCCCCACATTTGGGGCAAATAAAAGCATTCATGTTTTGAACAAGACCTAATACTTTAACATCCACTTTTTGGAACATGGCAGCACCTTTTTGGGCATCTAATAAAGCAATATCTTGTGGAGTTGTTACAATAACTGCTCCTAAGTTTTAAAATAATGAAGAAGAAAGATTTCCTTTAATATTTATTATACTATAAAAATTCATATTTCACTAGTTGATATATAAAATAAATTATCATTTTTTACCTGATACAGGTATGGTCTGTGAAATAGAAAGCTGAGTATCTCCAGTTCCTGGAGGCATATCAACAACTAAATAATCTAGTGGTCCCCATGCAACCTGTAATTTTAAAAAGAAATTATGAATTATAAAATAAATACTATTCAGAGAATTATTATGACACAATATTTTATTAAAAATAAAATAGCTTATAAAAAATAAATAGATCTCAAAAATTTAAATGGAAGTAAGAGAATAAAGAATAATTTAAAATGAAACGCCACCATATTAAAAATTATATATTAATCCTTGTTTAACAGTAAATGTTTAGTTTACATTATGTAGGAGAGTTAAAAAAAATATTCAGATGAGTTTATATTTTATAAAAAATAGTATGTTTGTCACAATATTCATTTACCATATTTGCATTAAAATATAAAAGAAAACTTTTATGAGCAAACAATCACAAATTTACAAACATTTTTAAACAGTTTTACTTATAATATCCAATTTTTAAGAAAATTAGTTATTTCATGTGCAACAAATAAAGTACATGAAAATTAATTTTCATTTTTAGTTTTCATAAGTCATACATCAGTCAGAATGAAATTAAAAAAAAAAAAAAAGAAAAGGAAGAAATTTTCCTTCAAATTAACATAGAATTTTCAAGGCAAAGAATAGTTTAACTGATTAATTATGATAAATATGTGGCATATCTAATTATGTATCAGTACGGTATATCTAATATCCACAGTATGGTTAATTTATTTTGTGCTACTGAAAATAATTTCTATAATTAAAAAAAAAAAAAAAAATTAAGCTCCTATATTATGTCAATGATCATTTTACAAAGAATATTTTCAAATTATGTAAATGAGAAAAATTATTGAATAAGAACAATTTAGAGAGTGAGAAAATAAATATTTTTATCTTTCATCATTCATAAAAAAAATTTAAAAAAAGAAAATGATTGAATTTAGTTTTCAAAACAAAATAATATTTACTGTAAAATGGTATATTTTTATGTAAATTAAATGTTGCAGCTCACAGATACATACAGAAAACTTGTATATTTCCAGAATAATTATTTTTCTTTTTGTGAAATATATGAATAAAAGCAGATCGAATATGAACTTGACAACTAATCATATTGCATTTAATATTAAAAAAAATCTACCAACGACTGATCATATTTTTTTTTGCTAAATATAATTAAATTAAATAATTTAAAAGAATCCATTTTCATCTTCAATCAATGTCTGAACACACTCCTGCTGTTTCTAAACTTGTGAGTATACAAAAATGAATTTTAAATACAAATAGATATAATTTTTCTTTTTAATCAATATCTGTTTCACACATCAAAATTTTAAGTTTTGAAAATAAGCAATAAATCATAAGAAGCTACAAATTAAAAAAATTCCGTAAAATTATTGCCTGTTAGAATCCTATTAAAATATATTTAAATTGTTCTGAAATGTAAAACTCAGGCACTGTGGTTTCAAAAGGACAATTTATCTAAAATAATCTGAACACATCTTAATTGTAATTATGTGTATCATTATTAAAATACAACCTGCCTGAAAAGTTTTTCAATAGCTGACATAACCATGAGGCCCCTCCAAACAATAGGAGATTTCTCCTCAACCAGAAATCCTATAGACATACTGTAAATAAGACATTTAAAATATAAAGAATTTACATTAAATATTTTTTGCATAAAAAAAATAAATATTTCAAAATTATTATTATAAAAATTCATTAATATTCTTGGTAAAATTTGTAAAAATAAAAAAATTAAAGAATTAATTAACAAAAATTATTCCAGTTCTTTTAAAAGATAAAAGAGCTAATAATAAATTATGTTTGATATATAAAGAAAATGGGCATCATAGATCTTAAAAAATTTATATTGAGAATTTTGTGAGTGAGTGTTTTTAAAAAACACAATGAAATTTCTTCAAAAATATCTCCTATAATTATTTTACTTTTTGAATTACTTGTGTTAGATTTAGTATACTTCCTTATGCAAGGTGTTAAAAAGTGGCATTTCATTTTGATTTGTACTCTATTTAAAACTGCTACAAAATATGATCTGTGGTAATATTTTTAAAAATACTACTTAGAAATAATAAAGATAAAATATACCAAATAGAAAATTAAATTTGTTAACATGACATACATATCATGATACACAAGATACTTACCATTTAATACCGTAATTTACAAGAGGCTTCATAAGGTTATCTGGAAAATACAAACATAGAATTTAATTTATTCTTCAATTAAGAAAAAAAAAAAGTGTATGCAAATTAAATCAAACAATCTTTAAAATTCTCCAGCTAAATAATTAAATGTATTTAAATTTTTATTAAATACATTTTTAATTTTTAAACATACAAAAAAGTATATCAGAAGTAAGAAATTGGAAATTTTTTTTCAATAAACAGTGATATTTTCTAAAGCTTAACTAAGTTAGAAAAGTTGAAGATGAATGAAAAATGAACACATAAATATAATTTTTATCTTAAATTGACAAATAAAAGTTGGTTTTTATTGATTGTTTATTTGTAAAATGGTCTGATTCTGAAAGGTATATCATGCTCTTATTTCAAGAATAAAATAGATAGTAGCAATATTATAAAAACCAAATTTCATATCATAAATATATTTGAATATAGTTATCCCTAAATTATATAGTTTAAAAAGATTTAGTTACTTTTAGTTAATTCTGGTTGACCTTTAAGATTCATCATTAGAGGAATAGATGGCCCATAAACATCAGCATCTAGCAAGCCAACCAGTTTATCCTGAAATATAAATCAGTTTTTGATTTTTTAATAATTTTATTTTAAAAATTAAGTTAAATGAATTTAATTGAAAACTCACTAAGTACCATCAATATTGGAAATATTATTAGTCAGTTAATTTAACTGATTAGATACTTTTATAGACAGAAAAGTTTATTTACATTGAACTTTCAAAAATTATTTCCAATCATTTCCAAAAGATCAGACTAATGAATGATTTTTTTTAAAAAATTCTGTTAATTTTTATCCACATTAACATCATTATCAATTTTAATCATTATTATTTTGGTTAAAATGGCCTAATTATGAGTACTTAGTTATATACTTTCCCAATAGTAATAATATGTCAAATGAATAACAGATGTTATAAAATATAAATGTCAGCAAAAATGCAGGAATGTTATATTAGGCAAAAACAAAAATTCTGCTTTTTTAATACATTTAGAAATATAGTATTTTAATACTATCAAATATTACTATTAACATTCTATTTAAACAAATAAATCTAAGACAAAACATTTGATTGATAGAGACTAGGTTTCATTGCAGCTGAAATATATATATATATACATACACTTAGATTTATTAAAACAAAAGTTCATGGCAAAGAAGTTTTTCCATTATAATGTATTTGATGATAGTCAATTTTTATTGGAAGTAGAGCAAGTAGAGTACGCTGTATTCTACAAAGACAGCAAGTTTAGTGCTAAATGTGTCTATAAATTACCTTCTAACACTATATCAAGAGGAGAGGTAGAGAACTCTGTGTGGTTGTAGATAGTCTAATGATAGTTGTTATAATGTTAAATGTTATATGTAATTGTAAATTTTGTATATAATGTGCATTACAGGTAATGTAAGATGAAAAATCTGTACTTCCTTTCAAATTCCCCTTCCTTATCCCATATATATATTTGACCGAACTAACATTATTTAAAGTTGAAATGTAGATGAGAATTTAAATGATTTAATGCTAATATGAAGATCAACAAATAACACCTATATTAAATTAAATTCAATCCATGTCTTCTTGATTTTTTAAAAAATCTTCTATAAAATTAAAAAAAAATTATGTACACAACTGTACCTGATGATTTGCACTGATTGCAAGAGCCAAATTTACTGAAATGATAATAAAATCTATTAAACACAATATATAAAAAATATCAAAATTTAAATACATTTAATTTGCATAATTTACATCAATTTCAATTACAAATGAAATCCTCTATATTCCTTTTTAGTTATAATAAGTATTATTCTATTTTTAAGATCGTAGAATTGTAAAGAAAATACATATAACAGAATCATAAAAACATTTGTACAGTAAGCATTTAATATTTAAAACAGTATGTATAATATAAAAAATTAGACATATTTTAGGTATATGTTTTTTAAAGAATATACTGATTTAAGTAACATGAAAGTACATTAACCCTCTGACTGCTCATCACGAGGGCATGTGTTTTCTTCCTTTATTGAGGAGCACATCCCGTTTAACCAATGAAATAAATTATATACAGTAGTAAACGTTTCATTTACGTTTTATCTAAGAGATATCGATATAGTTGTCCACTAAAAGAGGTGAAACCACTGAGTGAAAGAATATATATATATTTAAAATATGCATAAAAAAAAACTACACAATTTTTGGGGCGATTTCAGTCCACAAATTGAGCAGTCATCAGTGGGTTAAACCCTTATCTTAACAGTTTTGTTAATTCAAGTAAAAATGTCTAGATTTCCTTTTTAACAAATTAAGCTCTGCAAAAAAAAAAAAAAAAAAATTTCTGCTTCATGTTTGCAATTCTTAGCATTTATTTAAAAATTATATAAGAGCATTTAGATATAGAAATTAACACAGCATGTTAATGTAAATATATATGCTATAATTAAAGCATATAAGTGTCATACTTTTTTAAAAAAAAAAAGTATTAATTAGCTAACTCAGATTTTTTTTTAAATAAGTAGTTTTTAGCATTGTAATGTCTGAAACATACATGATAACCATATATTCAATAAAAAAAAAATGACAGGAAAATAATAATTAAAAATGTTTTTAATTAAGAAAATAAAATAATAAAATGATACAAGCAATACAAAAAATGAACAAAATGATACATAAAATAAAAATAATTTATGCTTTTTCAATTAGTTGCAAAATGTTTATAATTTAAAAATTGGAGAGGGAAACAGTACCTGCTGTAGTTGATTTGCCAACTCCACCTTTACCAGATGCAACAACGATTATATCTTTAACACCAGCAACAGGAAATTTTCTAACTTTAGCTTTTTTTGCATTGGATTTATCACTCTAAAAATAAATGTTATTTTGTTTATACTATTGTTATTTAAGTAGTACTATGAATTAATTACAAAACTTACAAGAAAATATTTACTTCAAAAAAATTGCATAAAAATATAGTTTTAAAAAGAAACAAACCATGTATGTGAAAAATAAATACTTGAAATAACAAGATGTAGCAGCAATAATTGTTACAATTCTTAAAACATTAAAAAATAATGAATGAACTCATATATATTTAATTTAAAATATACCGTATGAAATAAAATATCTAATTATTTTTATTCATATAATATGTATTTTTTATATTTCTTAAAGAAAAAAAAAAAACTAATTGATAAAAAATGAGTTGTTCTTATTTAAGAGATATTAGTTCAATTTTGAAAAAAAAAAAAAAAAAAATGTTGATTTAGTTAGATAAAAATGCCTTATTCTCTTATTTATAAAAAAAATTAATGTCAAAGGTAAAAATAATTCCTATAAATTTTCTTTTTTTCCTTTTTAATACATTCAAACTTAAATTATAATGTTAAATACCTCAAAATAAGAATAAATGGTGAAAGAGGTGAAAGAATAACAATAACAAAGTAAATAAACAAAACTTTTAAAATAAAATGCATCATATCTGGAAAGAGAAAATATTTTTTAATGTTTAAATCTAATCTAATTTTTTAAAATTTAATCTAATTTTTAAAAAGAAAATTTTTAAATTGGAAAGCAGTATTAGTACCATATTAATTAACAGTATTAAATATAATGAAAATATTTAATTTTTATCATTAAACTACTATAAATTTCTACTAAATCAGGCCTTATACTGGTATAGTGCGACTTATTAATTAACTACTAAATTTAATTTTAATAAAAATATCTGACAGATATTCTACAGTACTTTCAAGGTACTGTAATTGTATATTTTTTGTTTTATTATAAGCATTAAACTTTCCTTTTAAATATTAATTAATTTAATGTTTATAGCAAAAGTTACTCAGAAACTGTATGTAAAGGCAAATTTCTAATTCATTTATTAGTCAATTTAGAAGCAATTAAATTCAATAAGCAAAAACTTGCATTGGAGTAATTTTATAGACACTCACTTTACTCATTTATTTACATAAAGTAATTAAAAATGGTGTCAGTAATTCAATGAGCAATACTAAAAATTACATTCCCGTAATAGTTGTCATTTAAATGTATATTTGTATCATCTGAATAACTTTCACATTTTACAAGAAAAAAAGAAATAAAAAGTGTCATGTGAATAATTTTTAATAATAGGGAAGAAATATTTACTGAAAATCGTAGAAAACTCCGAAAGAAAAATAAATGGGTCTTTGAGAAATAAAGGAACATTTTAATAATAATAAATGCTTAGCAACTAAATTTTTGTGAACAATTCATAATTTACTATATTACACTACTAAAAAATTTTTAAAAAAATCTTTATTTGTATATTTTTTTTATGAATAGAGGTTTTTTCGAAGTATTAACACAAAAGTTTGTTTATTCCTTTAAATTTTCTCTCAAGCATGGTTTATTTGCTTCATTGATTGGTTCATCGAATTGTTAAAATAATTTTACTAACTGGTGTTTATTTGAAAACAAAATGATCTTTATTAGCTAATATAAATTCTAGCAAACTCAACTGAAATTTATTTCAGGAAATTTTAAATAATTTTCTATTTATTTTATTTTCTTTTAATTTTGAAATTAACAAATGGAAGAAGCGAGGTGAATTGCCATGGTTATTTGTTGTAAACATTTTTGAAACCTGATATGTGAACTGTTATGTTAAAAAGTAATACGATACATTTTATTTGCATAACATTTAGATAAATTGAGATAAAGGTGCTTTGGCGAGCATAAATCTCAAAATATCTGGCAAAATCAAATACGATACAGTTGTTATAAAACCAAGAAGTGACTTTAGAAAAGTTATTTAAAGAGTTTCGTGATAAAAAGTGCTTTGTTTTTAAACAAAATATTTTACATTCAAATTAAAAAACGATCAATTAAAATTTGTAGATTGTGATATTCAAATCAAAAAAAAATATTTGACGATAAATTACGATAGCATTATAATACAATGAAGGACAAAACTGTTCATTTGTTAATTTTGTTTTTTGTTACAACAACTCTGAAAGGTAAACATTTAACCTTTTAAACACTAAAACGCATTATCAGTTTAATATGAGTTGCAAGTTATTATAATGATTTAATAAATTTTTTATTCTTTTAAAAGTTTCTTCTAGTTTAAAATCATCTTTGAGACTGGAAATACTTGCTGATTGGGGTGGACTACCTGTTTTCCTTACAAAACGTTTGTAGAATTGTCAGTTGGAAGGGAAATGGCATTTTTGGCTTCAAAACTAGAAATTGATGCTATATTAGCTTTGGGTGATAATTTTACCTTAATGGAGTAAAGAACGTTGATGATTTGAGATTTAAGGTAATAAAAATATGTTTGTATCAATTTGTTGTTAATATTTTTACTGCTTGTTCATTAGTTTAATGCTATTTATTTATTCTTTCAGAATTTTAAAAACTAATTTGTATACAATTCCAAAAGAATATTGCTTTTATGTAATCAAATGCTAGTGTATAATCAAACACTAATCATATGTATAGAGATTTATTAAAACAATTTATTATATTTTAGTTTTTCTAGCTTACAAAAAATGAATTTACTCTTTTTTTCTATTTCATGTGATATTTTTGCTTGAATATTAATACTAATTTTCAAATATTATTTTTATTAGTAATCTAGTGAAAATAATAGCTTTTTATATAGTTTATAAAAAACAGCTGAGAAACATATTTAGATGAGTTTAAATCACGGGAGATTATGTTGTAAAAATTTGAGATTGACTACTAGTTTCGAAAATTGAGGCTACCATTTCCAAAAATCTCGTAATATATTAAAAAAATTACACATTTTGAAAATGCTTACTTTTCTTCAATATTAAAATGCAAGATATTTAACAGATTATTTGAAATTTTTTTCAAACTTATGTTTCTGTTTTACTAAAAAGAATTTGTTTTACTCATAGTTATTGAAAATTATGCAGTTGAGTTATTCTCATAATCACCCTTGGTTTAAATATTGATTCAATGTTTAAAGTACATTATTTCAAAACTTTGATTACTGTAATTTTGAACATATCTAAGGATTGTATGATAAAAAATAAATATAATCCTTAGAAAATAATAATTTCCTAGGTGGGAATTATTATTATTATATATATATAGGATAAAAAGGCAAAAATACAAAATTAAGAAAGGAATGGATATAATTTTTCCAGAAACAATTAGTTTATATAAAAGCTATGAAAAATAGCATTCTCTAAACTTAAATTTTATTTTGATTCATAGTCAGTCTCTTTAAAAAGAGTACAAAAATAGAAAAAAATGGAAATTAGTTTATTAAATGTACATAATGTGCAAAACTACAGCCATGAAAATAAAATTCATATACATAAACATACATAAAAAAAAAAATGTCAAATATTGCAAATGCAGATCAGAAAAAAAAAAAAAAATTACACCTATTCGAAAATAGAATGAGTAATAAGTCATTCAGTAAAATACCAAAAAATCATTAGAAATCAATTATAGTGTCCTGAAGATTGCTTTATGCATACTCTCAGGAAATGTGTGTATATCATTGTGCCATAGGTAGATAGGAAAAGCTTTTTAGTTCCCATGGACATGGAAACATAAAACATTGAAAATTTTTAAATACTAACCCTTTTTGGTGGCATCTAAGAAATATGTTGGTAAACATTGTTGGTATATGTTGTTTATTGTCGTAATAATAAACTATTAGAAAATTTCTACTCACATTCAGCAAAGGAATATGTAAATCATACAATTAAAAACAATTGTGAATGCAAAGCATTTTATGACAAGTCAAAAAAAAAAAAAAAAAAAGTAGACTTAAGTTTTCTGTTTATAAAAGGATGCATAACAATGTATATAACAACACATAAAGAGCAACAATAATACCATATCTCCAATAAAATCATAATGCTTGGCACCATTTGGTGGCGTGAACGATAAAAAATATATAATATTTGAAAAATGACAAATTAGAATATTTTCGTAGTTTTTGGCTATGCACCAGATTAAAAAAATAAATCTAAGGGGAAAAAATTGAGTTATACTGGCAGACAAGCTTCTTGTTTTATATATGTATAGGGATATATATTGCTAGCTGATTGGAGGTTGGGCTCTGTTTAATGTTTTGATTCTTATATATAAATATATTTTTTTCTTTATAGGAGACATTTGAAACTGCTTTTAATTATGAATCATTGCAAGTGCCATGGTTTGTGGTTGCTGGAAATCATGATTATTATGGAAATGTATCTGCAGAGATAGCTTATACAAAAAATCGGATAGGTGGTATGTTTTCCATTATTTTGAATAGATTAAGATGCATCAAATTTCTAGTAAATTCTAGAAGGTTTGCGAATCGAAAATGTTTTACATTACAATATTAGAAAGATTTATTTTTAGAGGATTTTCTGAATTTTCTACTTAATTAAAATATAATAAATTATTTTGAATGATAAAAAAGTGGATAAACTTTAAAATTTGTTGGATAAAATAATAGTACAGGGTGATTATAATTAAAGTCCCACTTTCAAAATGCTGTAAAAAATGAAGTACTCGTCACAATGAGTTCAAATTTGAGCTGACGGTACTTGAAGAAGGGGGGAAACGGTACGGCATCAAAAAGAGTTCCAAAATGTATTAATAGATGGGCCTGTAAGTAGCAGAAAAAAATAGAATTCGGCTGTCAGTGATATTTTGAATCGAAATTACAACGTATTTGGTATAAGTTGCACATTAAACCAACTGTAGTGTTCAATATGCTTGATTGTTTCGGTTTTTGATTGATCAAGTAATATTAAAAAAAAAAATTTTAAGTCAATTCCTACTTTTTTTCTCTATATTGCAGAAAGTCCTTAATAAATAATTTCCATTTTTTTAAGTTTATCTGGCGCCATCTATTGGTAGATATATACAACTTAAATCTAAAAAAAACTAAAAATTAATTAATGAATTAATATTTGAAAAACTGTATTGTCATCCATTACAAGTTCAAAAAAAAAAAAAATTTATTTGAACTTGAGTGGATGAATAAAAAGTATTTTATTACCGATTGAAAATTTGAACAAGATATATGTAGGGAGAGTGTGATCTAATAGAAGGAATTGAAAAAATGACTTCCAAGTCATTCAACAGTTGTTGGAAAGCCCATCCACCATGGCAAGGTCATACCAAATTGGATGGGAAAAATCAGTGGAACTTTTTTTTTTTGATGCCGTACCGTTTCCCCCTTTTTCAAGTACCTTCAGTTCAAATTTAAATTCGTTGTGACGAGTGGTTCTTTTTTTTTTACAGCATTTTGAAAATGGGACTTTAATTATAATCACCCTGTAGTGAAATAAAAAATAAATAGCGAAGATGCTTCAGTACTAAATATTCATTACCGCCCAATTCGTGATAGATGTACTTCTAACAGAAAATTCTATCTTAATTTGCTTCTCTGTAGGAGCACGCGTTGAGAACAAACACTGTTTTTAAAACGAGTAAACTCGGTGACGAATCGATTACAGTATCATATGTGAGTTTCTTGGACTGCCTGATGAGAGTTTTTCCCGTACGATATGCATTTATGGTTCAGTTGCTGCTAAAAATCTTTACTTATTATCTTCGTCAAGACTGACACTGTAACGAAATTAATGACCTTTTATTGGAAATTTATAAAATATTAGTATATGCAAAGTACACAATTTTTTATAATAACCGAATCAACAATTGTATTGAAAAATAATAATTTTTATTTGTTTTAGTCCGTTTGGCCTAGATTTAATAATAAACTTATTAAATTTTTATAATAAATAATAATAATGGGAAAAGTTCATAGTGGATATAACCGCTTAGATTTTAATCATTATAAAATAGAAAAGATATGCATCGCTAAAATTTATTATGTATTGCAAAGTTATTAAAATTGGTATTTAAAAAAGGCTATAATAAATTAGAGGCATAAAATAAAAAAAAAAAAAAAAAAATAGATATTAGCTGCGAATATTTTGAAATCGTTCTAAATTGGATAGTTATATCCAAAAGTACAGATTTTTATTGTTTAAATAATCGTAATTGGGATTGAATATTTGAGTATTATATGGAACTAAAATAATGATGTGATAAAAAACTATTAGCAATTTCTGCGAGAACTTGGGGATGGTTAAAATTCACAGACATTTTAATGATTAATAAATAAGCATGGCTAATTATTTAAGTGACAGGAATCAGATTTTTTGTGTTGAAGAAAGATATGTCTGTGTAATTATGAATACTATATTTAAATGAGGAATACGTTAATATCTGAAAACAAAAAGTCTATATTTTATCTGATATGAGTTTTTTACAAATAATAATTTTTAATGGCTAATTGAAAGCACAGATAAAAAACAGCTTTACCTATTTCAATTTTGTATTAAATATAACTCCGCTATTTTAACTGCCCTAAAATTGAATTTAATTATATGTTAACTACCAAAATAATGTGAAGCCTTTGAAAGATATTATTACCTGAATAAGTGTGTTGTATTTTTTTTTTTTTTTTTATGAAGTGTTCAGTGTTTAAAAATATATCGTATATTATGTTTCCAGAATAAAATAATAATAAAAAAAAATAAAAAAAAATGCGAAATTTCGATAAGAATATTGTAACCGTGCTTCCTCCTTCACACTGGCAAGAACGCCCCCTGTGGTACTCAAGAGAAAGGGTCAGTTGGCCTCGAGACTCTTACATAAGAGGAAGTACAGCGCAACTTGCGCTCCGGCTGAGAAATTTTTAATTTACAGTATCTTATCATGTATTTAGGCATTCCAGCGCATTAATTGGCCTACAGATTCTCACCCGGAGATAAAGTATATTTCGAGCATCCCGCGCTGCTTAATATTGGCTTAGAAGTGGAATCCTTAAACGAATCTATAATTATATGTTTTAAATGTGTTAAATCTTGTATGTCTCTAATTGTATGTGCGTGTGTAAATAAAGCTGTGAATTCTCCAACCTGTGTAAGTATCTCAACCCAACGACACCCAGTTGCAATCTGGTTGCCCAATCTGCACACTACAATATCAAATTATCAAGTAAACACGATTAAATAATTATTTCTTCGACAGGAATTGAATTTTATAGTTTGCAGTATGCAGGTTGGGCAACTGGATTGTAAATGGGTGTGGTTGTGTCGAGGTACTTGGGACACAAATTGGAGAATTCGCAAGTTTATTTACACACGCACAAACACCATACACATACAATATTTAACACATTTAAAAACATATAATAATAGATTCGTGGAAGGGTTCCTCTTCTTCTAAGCCGAAAACCTTATACCGAAAGAACTTCCTCTCCGGATAGAGTCTGTAGGCCAACAAATACGCAGGGTTGTGTTACATATATTTCCTCACAGGTTTAGAGACTGTAAACTAAATGTTTTTCAACTAAAGTGCATGATTGAGCTGTACTTTCTTTCGAGTAAGAGTCTCGAGGCCTGCTGACCATTTGTCCTCAACGCCACAGACGGCACTCTTGCCATCGTGCAAGACGAAGTACGGTTGCAAGCTCTAATTTTATAGCTAATTACTTTTTCAAACTGATTCTCAGATGAAATGTTTGAAATTTAAATCGTTAACGAAAAGATCGTAGATGGTCATTTGTTAATATTACCAATCAGTTAAGTTTAGTAATCGCATTAATACTGAAATTGACATACAAACATTCTAAAAATCACATCTTCTATTGCTTCAACTCTCAATAGCATCGAAGCAATATTTTACCCACCAGCTTGGTTCAGTCCATATTATTTTATTTTATACCACCACAAACATTTTATTTTTAAACTTTCCTTAAATTCGGAACCTTTAGAAATTTTCTTCATAGATATATGGCTCAAGCAAATGATTGTAAATTGAAACAAAGAATTTCAGACACATTCTATCTACTAGAGCAGTTGTTCCTAATCTGTGGTAGATGTACCCCTTGAAGAAAGCGAAAATAATATTGGTATAAAAAAGAAAAAAAAAAAAAAGGAAGTTATAGGCTTAAACTTAGTAATTGATTGATCATTGGTTTATTCTAACCCCACCCATCATCACCAATCATATCATGCGATTAAGAATATGCCCTCCTCTCTCTTTTTGCTTTTCGTGTCTAGTAATTTTTCTAAAAAAATCTCGAATCCAGTGTACAGACAATTTTTATTTTTATCTGGAATCTAAAAGTGTCCAGACAATTTTATTTTTTATCTAGAATCTAAAAGTGTCCAGACATTTTTATTTAAAACATGATTGAATGCATGCCATCATTTTATTGTTACTGGGCACCCACTGAGTAACGTATTAATAGACGTAGTTAACCTTTTTTGTGAGTGCAAAAGTGAAGTTGCTTTCTGTTGACACTGCTTTTTGTCTCAAAATGGATAAGTGATTCTCGTCTTTTGCGCATATTATGAAAAAAATATCATGTAGATTGCATTTCTAATAAATTATGGGCCCATTTCTTTATTTTCTGTTTTAACAATAAAACTTAAATTCCAGATAAAGAATGACTAGCTGTTAATTTCCATTATTATATTTAATCAAGTATAAAAACAAGTAATATAAAAAAAAAAAAAAATTTTAAAGTCAATTCCTACTTTTTTTCACTATATTGCAGAAAGTCCTCTGTAAATAATTTTCATTCTTTTTTAAGTTTATCTGGCGAGATCTATTGGTAGATATATGCAACTTAAATCTAAAAACTAAAATTAATTAATTAAATTTAACTGAATTAATATTTGAAAAACTGTATTAACATCCAGTGTCATCCACTACTTGTTCAAAAAAAAAAATGTATTTGAATTTGAGTGGATGAATGAAAAGTATTTTCTGAACGATTGAAAATTTGAACAAGATATATATAGGGAGAGTGTGAGCTAATAGAAGGAATTAAACAAATGTATTTTGTGAGGGCCTAGTAGATAGTACGTTGAATTTCCGAACTTAGTAAACTATTTTTTTCTCTCTCTTATCCCACTTGCTAGACAGCAACATCTAGACCAAATCCATGAATCTGGGGGGGGATTCAGCTTCTGTTGTGATGGAGCACCCGTAGGTAGAAGTCTGACTTGGCTCCGTGTCGCTGAAGAGTGCCTTCCGGGAGGACTTTAGGGAGAACTACCCCTCGTTTGCTTATTGTATGGGAAAAAACCCGGGAAATTCCCACCAGATAGTCCGACTAACGAGGCAAGATGCTGAACACCACAAACGCCATCGAGTCTCTCGTTTTTGAAACAGTGTCGACAACAAAGCCGCCAATGGATTGAACGACCGCCCTAATGTTCACCAGCTGCACACTTTGCCACTGAGTAAAGTTAAAGTTCATTTCTAAACACGACTAATGATTCCAAACCAAAAGTCCCCATCCCCTACGCCGGGAACTGGCATGAATAATCCATTGGCTGGAAAGTCCTCCGTTGGGCTGGAGGAAGATTCAAACCCTTCGAATATCATCCCATCAGAGAGACATAAGCATAATGTTGAATGCATTGTAGAATGTCATTCAATATCAAATCAAAAACACGCATTTTGAATTTTTTTTATCTCCCAGACTAATAAATCACTTAATTGGAGCAATTATGAAAGTCTTTCGCTTGTAGTGGCAATTTATGAAGTTAAACCGCAGAAAAAAAGGATGCTAATTTTGAAGGTCGAGTTTAATTGTTATTTTTTTTTTTTTCTTCTCTCAATAAAGTAACTGTCTGCTATTGTTGCGTAATTTAAAAGTAAATGTAGTGTAAATGCCAATTTATTTAAAATGGGAAGCAAAAATTATTATTACGCTGGCAAGAAGTAAAAAATGGTTAAATGATCATAATTTATTAAAAAGAAACTTCCTTTTGGTTGTTATTATATTAAAAGCGTTCGTTTCATTTTTTTTTTTGCATTGCCTGATTTTATTTCTTGTTAATTTTTCTTTAATAAACAATAATTTTAATTAACGAATTTGCTACTTTTGATGTAATATGATTTATGCAATCTTTTCTTATTATTCTATGTAATCATTCTGAAAAATGTATTAAACTACAGCCATTTAATTTGAGAAATTGAAGATGTACACATCTTATCTGTATCTTTATTTTCAGGAATTGTAATAGATCGTGAATTAATTTTGTGATATTTCATTCATTATTTCAATGGAAATATAATATTTCTTCCGCATTATAGGTTCTTCCCTGATTTTTATTATGTGAAACGTTTCAATGTCCCATTCTCAAATATGACCGCCGACGTCGTAATGATTGATACTGTGCTTTTATGTGGCCATACAGATCCAAAGGAACCGTACAAGCAACCATTATTGGAGTCTGTTCCTGCAAAATTGAGAAATAAACATTGGAAATGGCTTGAGGATACTTTAAAGTCATCTAGGTACGAATAATAGGTTAATGAACGCGAATGATTTTAAGTATAAAATAGCATATTGTAACATTTATTACAAATATCTCGTCTAGTTTGATTCCTGTAGTTCGTGCAGGATTTTTATTAGTGCTCTCGGGTTTCATATGGTCGTCGTATGTATGAAATGTCGAAATATAAATCTCATATGCCAGAATAAATTTGATTTGCTTTTTTAAGCTTATAAAATAATTGTCCATTGCAGTACTTTAACTTTATTTGTTATAAAATTAAAATAATATTTATTTGTTATAAAATTAAAATAATATTTATTTGTTATAAAATTAAAATAATATTTATTTGTTATAAAATTAAAATAATATTTATTTGTTATAATTTTAAAACTTAAGTCACAGGTAAAACTAATTTATGCTATTTTTCACATCGTTAACTTAAGTTAATCACTACGTAATATTGCATAATTATATCGTGGGGTGCTCGATATCAATCGTTATAATTTTTCACTAGTTTCATTCCGAAATGCAGAGTTAGTTTAAAAAATGTCATACAAAGCACCCACGCTTTTAGAACAGTGACATTCATTTTCTCGTCAGTCATTTTATTCTTATGTTAATAATTTTTTTTTTTACTTTTTAGTTTGATTAACTCTAAAAGCGTGTTTTTTTAGTTTTTTTAAACTATTCATTTATTTTTTACTTTTTAGTTTGATTAACTCTAAAATGTGTTTTTTAGTTTTTTTAAACTATAATATTTAAATGAGGTCCCGGTACGGAGGAGTGGAACTATAGTACTTGCAATAATGTAATTGTGAGTAATACAAAGGCTAAATGCGAATAGTCCGTTGTGCCACTGTCCCACGTAGGTTTGAATGTCTTTACTGAATACTTTCATTCTACATGGGTTAAATTGCTCTTCATAAGTTAAAATAAAATCTCTAATCCTGCCGATCCTAATCATGATGATAATAAACTTATCAAACTATTTTAGTCGGTCCTTGATAAGTCCAACGTTTAAATTAAATCTGATCGCTTAAAGTAGGGCAAATTCGAGCCCAAAGAGTCAGTTACAAACAAACAAACATACAGGTGAAACTAATATAAAAACGTATTAAAAGAAACAACAGTTTTCTTTCTGAAAGATGCCTGTAAATGTTTCTTTTTGCAGCATAAATAGTGTATATGTGGAGAAACAGATCTCCAGGGAAAAAAGTCAGTTACATACATACATACAAACATACAGGTGAAGCTAATAAAAGCGTAATAAAAACAAGGAGGCTTGAGGGCGTTTGCAATGTTCAGTATCTTGTTTCGTTAGTCGGACTACCTGGTCGGAGTTTTCCAGTTTTCTCTTATAGAGTGCGGGGCCTGAATGGCCGAGTGGCTAGCTCTCTGGCGCTCAGTAGGAGCCTGTTGGCCGAGTGGCTAGCGCTCTGGGGCTTGGTACCACAGATTTCGGGTTCGAGTCCCGGCGGTTCTATGGATGTTTGTAGTGGTTCGAATCCACTTTTAAACTGTAGGTCCCGGTCTGTTTAGCCTAAAGTGTGCACAAGATGACCGTAGAGCGACAAACCAAACCAAACCTGGCGTTCGGTACCACAGGTTTCGGGTCCGAGTCCCGGCGGTGTCATCGATGCTTGTAATGGTTCGGAATCCACTTTAAACTATAGGTCCCGGTCTGTTTAGCCCAAAGTGTGCATAAGATGATCGTAGAGCGACAAACCAAACCTATAGGGTGCAGTGCAGTTTCCACTAAAAGTCCTCCCGGAAGACACTACCCTCCTTCAGCGTTCACGAAGCCAAGTCAGACTTCTACCTACAGGTTCTTCATCACAACAGAAGCTTTTCCCTCCTTCCCTGAGACCACAAGAGTTCTTGGACTGGGTCTAGATGTTGCTGACTGACTAGAAGATCAGATTCTTTGTCAACTTTTGCTAGCTTGAATGCTGGATCCATATGTACTTTATTTTTCTACTATATTTATGTCCAAAATCCTGTTCCTTTTTAAGATTGCACTAAACAAAGTAGATGCGTATGCTGCTAAATAATGTATGAAAATACGCAAACCTATTTGGATCAAAGTATATTTGTGGACAAATATTTTAAGCATATATATAATATAAAATCTATAAAAGTCATTTGACTCATCACTTTTATGCTTGATTAACTACAAAAATCGAATCAAATAAGAATATACTTATTAAATTGGTTTAATATCACATATGAAACTATTGGCTCTTTTAATACATAACATTATTTATTTTTTATTATAAATAAAAAAAAATGGCATAAATTTGTTAGATAATTTTCTAATTTTTTTTTTTCCTCGTTATTAACCAATTTCAATGAGTACATGCAATCCGTGGCTTCGCAAGTCTGTGTATTCCATGTACAAGATCATTAATTGTGAGATGTTCAGTTCAATTGAAGTACAAATTCAATGTAAAGTTATTTGGCATGAGTCCAGAAATATCTTCCACAACTTAATGCTTTTGAAATTCAACTTAAAAAATCACTGTGAATATTCAAACAAATCGCATGATATAAGTATTTGTTTGAAAAATTATATACGATGGTTTTTTTTTTTTTTTTTTTTAATAATACAACTTGAACAATGTTTATGGTGTTTGATATTTTTGCCAACAAAATAATTAGCTAATAAGTCTCGTTTAAATAATTTACTAAGCATATTAAAAAAAAATTGTTTCTAAAACTAAATATTCTTAAAGATGCATTTCGTACAAAGTATAAAATGTGCGTGTGTGCATTTCAGAGCAAATTACTTACTTGTGTGTGGCCATTATCCTGTGTATTCCATCGCAACGCATGGACTACTGAGTGCCTTGTCAATAAACTGCGACCTCTTTTAAAGAAGTATAATGTTTCCGCTTATTTTAGTGGGCATGACCATAATTTACAAGTAAGTTTAAATAAGTTATTGCTACTAAATTTAATTTTGAATAACATGTGTTTTAAAATTTCAGTTCTCACCCAATTGATTCTCTCATTCGGAGAAATTCTCTGATAGCTTTAATCCAGTTTGTAACTTTCTTTTATGAATGATTTCTGATCTTTAATGGTCTGAATTCTTTCAAACCAGCTATGGGTAATAAGCAGCTCACAGCTTGGTATCTTCTGGCCAAGTGTCTTTATTTCCCCCGACTTTTAACTCAGTGGCAACCTGCGCAGCTAGTATACAGGAAGGCAAAGGTTCTATTCCTCTGGTAGCATCGTTGCAGTCATTGCTTTCAGAAGCGAGTGGCGATATATGTAAATAATGTCGCATTGTTATTTAAATTGCGGTAGTGGTAGTGTTTCCGGGATTTTTCCAATACGATGCGCAAATGCGAAGCAGTTACTTCATATAGTTCTACTAGAAGGCATTGTTCTCTGCTCATCACTCTCTGTAGGCTAATGGTATATATAAGTGTTCTCTGTAGGTTGATGGTATATACAAGTGTTACATGGTTCACCGATGTTAAAAAAAAATAATAAAAACCTCTTTATTTTCAAAAACAACTTCACAACCGTTAAGACATGTAATTAAGTTATGAATAAAACCTCTGCAGCATTTTGCAAATGATTATAGTATGTCCTTACCAAGTTCTGCCATTCAAGCTGTTTCCTAACAATTGTATTTACTCCATTGTTTTCTAACAATTGTGAAAGTTTTGGGAAAAAAAAAAAGCAAAAATAAATCCTTCGAATAGCAAGGCGTTTCCTTTTTTTCTTTCTTTAATCATAATTGTATTTTCCCCAGCATGATTAAAAAAACATGACATAATTTGACTGAAAATTTGATTAATAAAGAAAGAAAATTATAATAATAATAAAACATTTTTGAGGTAAAGGAAATAAATTTAATTGATGAAAGTTTCGATGTTTCCTTAATATTATGTGTGCAGCATTAAATATAAATACATAAATTGGTTTTGTCACGTGTAATAACTAACGCTGGCAGGAGGCCAAAAATAATGAAAAGAATTAGCCTTCAATATGTATTAAGTTGATTGATGAGGGAAAAAAAATATTTTTCAAGTTTTTGAAATCAAATAAGTAATAAATTTAGTAATCACATCTTTAAGAAATTATTTTAAGAATAATTAGGTTATCGACTAATTATTTTTGCAAACTCAGGATGTTTTACCTCGCTGTGCATTATAGGCTTAATTCTTCAGTTACACAAATGTCAGCCAGTTTTCCTTGAAGCAAAATCTAAAACGATTCAATCTCTCAAACTAAACAATGTGAAGAAATATTCCGTCTCCAGAATAAACGAGAACAACTCCTTTCTGTAAAGGGCAACTCAGCTCTGGGTGCAGTGATGTGGTGTAGTGTAGTAATAGAACAACTCCCCTCCACTCAAGTAGTGCCTTTTGGTGAAGATGTCACAAATCAGCAGCTTCCTTGTGTTAATCATAACATGCGAAAAAGCTTAAAACGTTAGAAGAATGCTGAAAAATAAGATATTCTTATATTTTTCTTAAATTAATCGTCTTATGTAATGCTTAGTAATTAAATTCAATTTTACCAATTGAAGTCAGGGCAAACCTAAATTGAGCCTATTGAAAAAATCATTTTATCACATATCACTTCTCCCTTTTCCTATATATAATCTTTAGCTAATATTATCTCTTATTTAATTTTCGCACGAATGAGTTTTGCATTATATATTATTCCGTTAAATCATTTAGAATGAACAAAGAGTTCACGATAATGGCAGTGAAATATCAAAGTAAAAGTAGTAGTAGTAATATATATGTAGTAATAATAAAATAACAATAAAATGATACCAACTATAGTAATAATAACAATAACTATAGTAGCAACTATAGTAATAATAACAATAACTATGATTGAACGGGCACTTATTAATATTTTCTAAAATATACGAGTACATCATTGTTAAAAACAAAAATATGTTAATAATTAATTTTAGATTATCTGTATAATTCTGTCGTAAATTTGAACTATTATTAATCAAAGAAGCTAATTGTATCCTATATGGAATAATACTTTCGGCTTTTCCCCATTTGAAGGGTGTGTTATGAAGACATAGTATGGAAATTCTATTTCGAATTATGAGATGGCATAAATTCGTTTGAAATTTTATGTGCATTTTTATATTTTAAGTACAAAATTTAAATAAATAATTTTTAAAATATGTTTTTCTTTATTGATATCGCGTTTCTTGCAATTATATGCACGTTATATTTACATTTTATCTGCAGCACATCCAAGTAGAAGAAGGAGATCATAAAATGGATTACTTTGTTACCGGAAGTGCCAACTACATCGACCCATCCCAAAAGAATTTGAATAAAATTCCACCTGGCAGTCTACTCTTTCACTGGGGTGATCCCTTTTCTCTGGAGCATTTTCTTACGTTGACATAAATACTTCAAACATGACTGTGACATTTATTTTATCTAATGGAAAAGTAATTTATGCTTCATCACGGGGACCTCGTTTTAATTAAAGAATGTGTTCAAAAACATGTGTATTTCACTTAGTAAGGTGATTTGATTGTTGTTATTGAATATTATTACTTTTGAAGAATAACCATGATTACTACTGTGCACAAAAAGTAAAACCAATTTTTAATTTAAATTTCCCTGGCATATGGAATTTCAATTTTTTTTTTTTTCTTTTCTTTTTTATGTTGTTGCCACTGTCCTTGACATCTGTGTGAAATTTCACGTCAAAATATTCATTAGTGTTTGAGTTACGCTTGGCTTTGTGAGACCGTATTCTACCTGATTTAGTACCGGGTGACTTCTGGCTATTCCTTAAACTCAAAAGACCACTCCGGGGACTCCGTTTTGAGTCGATTGAAGAGATTCAACGTGAATCGACTCTCTTTGAAGGCCATCCCGGCCAATGACTTTTTAGCATGCATTGAGGATTGGAAAAAAAAACGTTGGCATAAGTGCATTGCGTCCAGAGGGGATTACTTTGAAAGTCGATGAAATAAATTTGGAAGAATAAATAAAGAGTTTTTGAAAAAAATAAAAATTGGTCTTACTTTTTGGGCGCAGTAGTATTTTTATTTCGTAACACTATAATGTGTTTATTATTATTATTAATTTTTGCTTTTCAAAAATAGTGTTCTTTGTTATGTTTGTATATTAAATGTATTACATTGTCTTCACCAGAATAGTAGTATTGTAGTGTGCTGGCTGGGCAACAAGATTGTAAATGAATGTGGTTGAGCTGAGATACTTGAGGCACAGGTTGGAGAATTCTCAGTTTTATTTACACACGCACAAATACCACACATTTATAATTGGAGACATACAATATTACACAGACATACATAATTACAGAAGGATTCCACTTCTAAGCCGAAAACCCGATACTCAGCTTAGCGCAGGATGCACAAAATATATTTTCTCTCAGGTGAGAGTCTTTAAGCCAACTAATATGCAGGAGAACTATATTTCCTGTCGGGATGAGAGACTGTAAATTAAGCATTTCTCAGTGATAACGTAAGTTGCGCTGTACTTCCTCTTGGGTGAATCTCAAAGCCAACTGACCATTTCTCCCGAACACCACAGGGGCGCTCTTGCCAGTGTCAATCATTAATGTTATAAAATTATGAACAGAACAGTACAGCTGAAAACTGCTCCAGAAACACAAGTTATTTGTGGGGTATATCATAAGAAATTTTAAGGATTTTTTTTTTTTTTTTTTTTTTTTTTTTTTTTTTTGAACTTAGAAATTAGTAATTAACGATGGATTTTTCTTATTACTCGTAATGCAAGCATAAATGAATCATTTTAAACACCTCATTTTCAGAATTTATAATATGAAACATTTGACGTAGACAATGAAAGGTTGCCAAAGATGTGTATATTTTGGAGGACACTTTGTATATTAATTTTTTAATGACTATATGGCATTTATTTATTTTTATTATATCTTGTTATTATGTTTTTTTAATTATGAATTATATTGATTATATTAAAATTTCGCATTACTTAATTTTTTTATCTTTACAAACATAGAAAAGAAATCTGTACAATTTCTTTTTATTTTTATATATTTTAATTTATTTGAAAATCTTAATTTCTGTATTAAATGTTAGTGATCATTATTCATGCATTATTGGATCACTTTGTTTTGAACTTTTTTTTTGTTAGAAACATTCAAATTTGTGTAATTATACTTTAAGCATATGTTTTGTTATTTGATGATTTTTTGCATTTTGTTTATTTTTTATTATTATTATCTATTAAATCGTATTCGTATTTGATTATTCAATAAATTTACTACCAAATTTGATTAATCTGAATACTTTAATTAAAATATTTAAATATTTTTTTAAAAATTTTATTTAATTGTAATACATACATATATATTAATTACAAAAGTATTTTTTGGTATCTTCATGAATTCTGATTCTACATTTAATTTACAAAGTGCATGTAGAAGATACTTAAAATTATTTTACGTTCATATTTAAAAACAAACTAAATGTTGAATAAGTAATGCAGTATGAATGAAAATCGTAGGAAGTTTTCATTTCAAAGAAAAAAAAATTGTAATTTGGAACATCACTGTCAGAAGTTGCTAACATGATATATATATCTAATAAATAAATGCAAATCAAATTTTCGATAAAATATCTGGATGCACATACTTTTTTTTTTTTTCAATTCCTTCTATTAGCTCACACTTTCCCTTTATATATCTTGTTCAAATTTTCAATCGTTAATAAAATACTTTTTATTCATCCACAAGTTCAAATACATTTTTTTTTACTTGTAGTGGATGACACTTGATGTTAATACAGTTTTTTCAATATCAATTCATTCATTAAATTTAATTAATTAATTTTAGCTTTTTGTATATTTAAGTTGCATATATCTACCAATAGATGGCGCCAGATAAACTTAAAAAATGAATTAAAATTTTTTATGAAGGACTTTCTGCAAAAAGAGTGAAAAAAAAAGTAGGAATTGATTTTAATTTTTTTTTTTTTTTTTTTTTTTTTTTTTTAATTGTTTAAGATTCGAAAACATTGCACAATTTTTTTTTTTTTTCTCTTCTAATGCAGCTGGCAAATAGACCGTGATTTTTCGCCATAACGGCTGCACCGATGTTACTCACTTTGCATTACCCAGGGGACGCGTGTAACTTGATGGTAAGCCACGGACGCGGAGTAACAATGCCCTCGCAGCACTCTACGATCCAATTAGGACCTTGACCTACAGCTTAAAGTGGATTCCGAACCACTACAAACACCCATGGCAAAGCCGGGATTCGAACCCGATACCTGTGTTACCGAACGCCAGAGACATTGCACAAATAGGAGGCTTGTTTTTCAAGATTTACGAGTTTAACTGATGATTCTTAAAGTGATACAACCCCAAGAGAAGTAGACTGGATAGACTTCTTAGATGCTTGCATTATATACTATTTTCGTTTCTTTAATATGCATATAGTACAGGTGATCAAAATAATGGAAACACCTGAAAAGTGACATTTAAGAATGCTTTTCATAAGCATTAAAATGCAATATTAGCGGTTTGTATTAAAACTCAAATCTTTATTTAATGATTTTCATAAAAATATAAATATCCAAAAATTAATGAATCATTGCCATTCATTTTATTTCTTATAATATTCTAATATGCTTACGATATGTTTACAAAAAGAACTAGATAAAAATTAGATTAATTTTATTAGTGTTTATTAGCTTAATTTTTTTTTTCTAGAATAAATATGTATGAAAAGAAACCGCATAACTAACAGAAAAATCTTCCACCGGCCATTCATAAAACATTACTAATTTAACGATAGTTGTTAATCAAAATTCATTATGTAAGATATTAATCATGACAAACAAGTAAAAAATATTTTGTATGATAACCATGATTCTCTTTTCAAACAAATTATTATTTTTTTTTCTAAATGCACAGAACAAATGAACATTACAATATAAAAAATTAAATAAATCTGAAGAAAGCAATGCAATGAAATCATTCTGAATAGCTAAATAATGATAATATTTTTTTTTTTTTCTAATGCAGCTGCAAAACACGTAGACAGTTGTTTTTGATGCCTTAAGGCAAGCGCTGCACAGACGTTACTCACTTAGCGCTACCCAGGAAGTGCGTGTAACTTGAAGATAAACAACGGACTCGAAGTAACCATACCCCCACATCGCTCTATGATCCTATTAGGTCAGGACCTACGGTTTAAAGTGGATTCCGAACCACTACAAACATCTATGGCACCGCCGGGACTCGAACCTGAAGCCTGTGGCACGAGCACTATTCACTCGGCCCATCAGGATCCATAATGATAATATAAATATACGTATTTTATAATTTTGATATTTATATATTTTATATTAATTTAGGGGGGCTGATGGCCGAGTAACTATCGCCGTGTGCCACAGATTTCGGGTTCGAGTCCCGATCTAATATGACTGTAGAGCGTTGGACGTAGTGCTAATAACCCTATCCCGTAAAAAGAAAACATCTCCTGTCTCGAAATATGCCAGTAGGCAGACGGCCTTAGCCCACCATGGGGCTTTTGCGTCGATGATGATATTAATTTAATAAAAATTAGGCGAAAAAGGAATATCTAAAAATATTTATTAAGTTTTTTTGCATGAAACCTTATGCAGCTTGTATACAGGACAACAACTGAATAGAAACAATATGCTAGCTTCAGACAGGGTAAACAGAATTTAAACAGTTGTCGTTTTACGTTATAGCGATTTGATTGGAAAATATTACACTCGTTTTACTTGCTTTGCAATATTTTCTCCCTCTGATGACATACTTCAAAGTTACTGGAATTTTTTTCTTTTCAACTTATATATAGGTTTTGAACCTCGCATAAATGGTTTGAACAAAAAATACGCTCTCTGCTGTTTTTCTTCCTAAATTTTCAATTTGTAACTAAAAATTCGGTTGCTCCACTAATACCTTCGGCATTTTCTAGTAAAGCCACTTTTAACTGATAGGTGCGCAGTAGATCTACCTCCCCGTGGTGCACCTTTAACACTTTTTAGTGGTTAAAAGATCTGCAACTTGGCATTATGTTAGATTAATGAACTTTGTTTCAGCAAGTTTTGTTGTATTCTCTGTTCTTTTTTATTTTTCGTTGTTTTTTTTTTTTTTTGCTGTAACTGTTCATAATCTGCCATTGGAAATAAAAAATAAAAAAACTTTTAACTGATGTACTTCTATAATTTATAGCTATATATAACCTTATGACTCTCTCCAATGCATTATATTAAACAGACCACTTTCAAAGTTATGTTTATAATTTAGATTTTTTTCTGAATGCAAAAGCTTTGGAACTTTCACAGCTACTGGAAGCGGTACACCTTTCTCTGCACCTTGTCTCTCTGAACATTGGACCCATATCCTTTAAATTCTTTAAAGAATGTTAATAAAACGAAGTAAATAAATTCAATTAAATTTCTTTTCCTTTATCAACAAAATCCAATAGGCTTTCAACTACAATTCATATAGCTTCTGTGCAGTTACAAATATAAATAAAATTTACATCGGATTATGAACAAAATTTGTGAGAAAAACAGAACAAATCATTAATGAACTTTTTTTCGGTGATTCATTTAGAACGTTTTGCTTAAAAGTAAAAAAAAAAAAAATGTTATTGTAGTTTGCGGGCTTCAAATAAACAGATGATTTTATAATATAAATAGTCTAAAAGAATTTAATAATTTTCAAAATAAAAATGAAATAATTGAATTAATTAGTTATTGATTATTCGTTGTACTGTATTGACTAAAAGTATTTTCAACAGAGATTTTTCCTTTAAAAAAAAATCGTACATTTGGATTACGTTTTAACATTGCTCTTTCACTCTAAAGAATCCTCACAATATCGCGCGTTCTCAGAATTAAGTCGTTCTGTATCCTGATATGGTAATAGGAATTGTTTATTGAAAGTTGTCCGTGGAGCAATTGCGTCGAACTTCTAATATCATGAGTCTAAGATGCCTGGAGTTTTTTTTTTTTTTTTTTTTTTTTTGCTTTTCTGTCTTTCGAAATTATTGAGTTTATTTAAAATTGCATGATACAAAAATATTATATAAATTAAGATAAATAACATTCTTTTCACAAGATTTCTAAAATAAAAAATAAAAAAAAATCACAAACTGTCTCAAAAATCACAATTGGTTTCAATTAAAAAAAACTGTAATGTTAAATTAATCAATTAACTATCGCAATTGATAAAAATCTAAATATAAAATAAATATTTGTTATTAAATTTATTATAAATAAAGATAATTTATTTGTTATATTTTTAAATTAAGAGAAAATCCTATTGATTCTCAATTGCAAAAATTCTCATGCAAATTCTAAAATAAAATTAATAGGCAGGTTATCCATAAAATTTAGAATTTAATATAAGAACAAAACGCATAGCAGCAATTTAAAAATAAAAACTTTAGAATCCGAAACGATTTTCTGTGTTTGAAAAACTCATTTTCACCTTGAAATAGCATTATTCTCTTTGTTTTCACACGGTTTATTAGAAAATTTTTACATTATTTAATTGTGGGACTATTAGCTTGTGAAATAAACTTTTAAAGAAATAAACCAATAAGAACAGCTCAAGTCAGAAATTTGTTAAAAAAATTAGCCAATAAAAAACGTTGAATTTGGCCGTTTATTATTAACTTTAACGTTAACGAAAAAGCGGGTTATTTTGTTACTGTATTGACAAATTTTTCGCAAAACTTTGGTTTTGCCTTTTTTAACTAATTTAAATTCAGGGGCATTAATTTGATATTACATTAAAAACAGAAAAAATATATTTCTGAGAGTTGATTATAAGTATTAAGTAATCTTATCAATTTTTTTGAGGATTTGACTTTGAGATTTATGTTCGTCGATTGGCTTTTCTATCTGGAATTATCTAATTGCGAACGAAAATAAAATATCCATCAGATACAAACTCATAAGTCATGAAAATATATTTTTATTATATACTAGATATCATGAGTACTATAAAGCCTTGTTCTCAATTATCATACTCAGTGCTGTTGATTCAAATCATGGCAAAAATTAGAAAGTGGATAAAAGAAAAAAAAAAAAAATACCACCTTGGTCAACTTTGTTCAAACAAATATATTAAAAGACAAATTCTCTTTGAATGTTAGCATTAAATAATAATAATAATAGTTTTCTACGCCATTATTAGACTACGAATGGAGCTTGAAAAAAAAAAATAAATAAAAGTGTGACTGAAAGGTTTCGTGTTTTATTAAAAATGTTACAGGAATCTTATTATTGTTTCAGCTGATGGCCGAGTGGCTATCGCTCTGGCACTCAGTACCATAGGTTTCTGGTTCGAGTCCCGGCGGTGACATGGAAGTTTGTAGTGGTTCGAATCCACTTTAAACCATAGATCCAGGTCTAATATGATCGTAAAGCATTGCGGTGGTATTGTTACTTCGCGTCCGTAGCTTATCTTCAAGCTGCACGCACTCCTGGGTAGTGCCGAGTAACGTTGGGTTGGTGCAGCTCTTGCCTTGCATTCAAGACAATTGTCTAAGTGTTTGCCAGCTGCCATTAGAGCAACAACCACAAAAAAAAAAAAAAAAAAAATCCTGAGAAGTAAGAGCCAATGCAGGACGATTTCCACGCAGTTTTCGCAGCGTTATTTATTATTTATTAGATTTTCGTATTAATTAGATGGATGTTTAAATTCGAAAAAATTACGACATTGACGAAGTTTGTCTGTGAATAGAAAACCTTTTGTCGTGAATCATAATGTAATATGTTCGAGAAGAAAGGTACCATAAATTGTAATAAAATTAAATCGTATGTCCGAAACTGAGTAGTACTTTTAAAAAACGATGCAGCTCGCAGATGTGAAAATCGTTTTCTTCTTTGAGTTCTAAACCTAGATCGCTTAAAGATAAGTCTACTAGAATGTTTTTTTTACTAAAAAAGTTATTATATTTTTGGTGGGTGAAAGAGGCCTGAATTAGAATCCTAATTATTGTTTTGATAGTAGCAATCTGTCAGGCTGTATCCAAATGATGTGCGTTTATAATGAGCTTTTTCTTGTTGACTTATCTGTAAATGTTCTATATATTTTAATGCAGTTAACTTGGAAGACAGATTGTCTTTTAGATATTTAGGGGTGATTTAGGAATTGAACCGCCTGGCACCTGAAAAACGATTGCAAAAGAACTAGCACCCTTCTATGAGACTAAGTCTAAATCCGCTATAATGTCATATTGCTGAGAAAAATATTTATCATGAATGACTTGAAAAGCATTCAGACAGGTTCATCTGTAGCCCTGTCCATCATCGCAAATTTCAAAATAATTTTCTCGAATCCTAAACTTTTTTTTTATATTAACAGTAATTTAAGTAAGCACAAAGCAATTACTAATAAGTGGAATAAAATTGAAAAGATCTTTACCTTATTCTAAGAAACTCTACGAAATAAAATTAAAAGATAACATATACCAAATAGGAATAAAAGAAAACCCACAACAGGTTGAAATAAGATCTCAGCAAATACATATTTTTTATTTATGAAACTGTAACGATTTTGAATTATTTTTATTAAAGCTGGAAGAAAACGTCATGTGATGTGCGCAAAAATATTATTTTCGTAAATCAATTTACTTATTTGCGATACTAATTTTTATAACTGAATATTTTATTTTAAAAAAATAATTATTCAATAAAATTATTTTTTTTTCTTATTTGGGATTTTAACGCCATGTTTTGTCTCTAAATTATCATTACACTTTTTATTATTATTTTTCTTGAATGTAGCCAGAAAATGAGTCATTCGCAAACAAATTAACGCATGCGCGTGCTGCAATTGTCAGTGACTGTGACACCTTGATTTTTCCAAACTACGGAGTAGGGACATAAAATTGATGAAAAATGGCTTTGAAAGGTGTTGTAGGAGCAAGTAAGTAGAAATAAATTTACTATAAAGGTATTTTTTATTTGAAAATAATTACACGAAGATTTTAAATCAAAATATTATGCGTAAACCAGAAAATTTCCTCATTCTTTACCTCATCTATGAAATTTGAAAGGGGTGTGTTTATGGAAATATGTTTGCTTCTTCCCTTTATTTTCTTTTCTGAAATAGAAAAACATTTTGTACTTCTTACTTAATTATATTATCATCTATTTTTACGTATTAAAGCCCTTTTGATTTGGTTAATTTTTAGAAATTATGAACGATGTGATAAAAGCTGTGAAAAAGAAAGGTGATTGGAAAGTTCTTGTGGTGGATAAACTGGGCATGCGAATGATTTCAGCATGCTGTAAAATGCATAGAATTGCACAAGAAGGTATCACGAGTAAGTCTGAATTTTTTTAATCTCATTTCTTTCCATTTTCGAAACTGTATTAAACACTAAAAGTATATTGATTTATTTTTGTCAATGTATTTAATCATTGATGAGTTTTAGGTTAATCTAAGGTTAATCACAAAATTAATTCTGAATGCTAGTAATATTATAAAAGATTTTCAACCTCAATGTATTTTTTTGAAACTTTAGCTTTCTTATGGAAATAAGCATATTAATACTGATTAAAGTAGTAAGTAAAATGTTTGAAAATTTGATATTTGTTAGTAATTTACCATGATGAAATTTGTAGTCATAGTGTTTATTGCTAATAGTAATCATAATATAATAAACTAATAATTGTTATTTTTAGTTCATGAAAAAGCTTTACTATGTTCAGATATAACAATCTATTTAATTAAAATTTATTTAATTCACAACAAATTTAGATTTATAGTAATATATGAATTTTTTTGCATTCTTTAAAATATTATTGAAATGAAAACGTGTCAAAAGAACAAGTTGTTCTTGCAATGATATCATTTGATGTAAATTTCAAAATGCTTATTGTCTCTAATAGGCTATAAGAAATTTTATTTATTTAAAAATATTTTCAGGAAAAGTAATGGAAAAAACTTCAGAAGTAATTTTTACAGCAGTTTTAATATTTGTAGGGGGGGGACTATCTTTAAAAATTGTATTTCAGGAAAGAATATTTGTAAGATCTTATTTATTATCTTTGTATATCTTATAAATTATTTATCTGTTATAACAAAATAAACAAATATGAAATTAAAGAATCAATTTAATTTTGGAAAATTTACTTATAGGATTTAGGTCAATGCCTGTGGAATGTGATTTTGTCAAATTTATGATTTTAAAAATAAAATAAAGCTTCTAAAAACTTATTTAGTCTCATTTAAAAGCTAATTTTGATATTTTACATGAAAAAATTTTTAAATGTCATATCTATTTTTGTAGATGCTATCTTACTTTGTTTAAAGGAATATTTTAATAAACATAAAAAGTCAATATTTTTGGTCATTTTTGAGATATATTAGCTATTGTTTTCACAAAGTGTAGCAATCCGAACATAATATTTTAATCAAGCATTACATTCAATTAAAAAAAAAAAAACTAAGCTTCAATGGAATTCTTTTACTTGTGGACAGCTATTCTTCTCAAGCACTACAGCCAGTTCTTGTCAAATCTGTCTTAATCAGCCAGGCCCATCCAACTAGTATCCAAGATGGGATTTGTCCTTTTTTTTTTTCTGGCTGAAATTTCTAAACATGAGAATTTTCTTTTTGTAGGGTTGGGTTGTTAGCTCTATATCTAGTTTGTCGCTCTATGATCATTTGTTGTTCACAAGGGTTAATTAGACCAGGACACATTGTTTAAAGTGGATTCCGAACCATTATAAATATTCATGGCACCGCCTAGACTTCAACCGAAACATACGATACCGATCACCAGAAAGCAAGTCATTTGGCTATCGTACCTTGAACAGCTATTTTTACTGAAGAAATATTAAGGGTAAACAAAAAAAAGGAATTCAAAAACATTTTAAATGAAAAAGCTGATGATACTGTATTTTGAGTGAAAAGACAATACAGAGATTTTTAAATGTGAAGTTTAGTTTCTCAGTTAACATATTAAATATATATATGTGTTTGGGAAACAATTTCCAAAATAAAAATATCTTGAAACTAAGAGTGTGCATAAGACTAATCTCGATTTTTGTATTTTTTATTGTTGCGAATTTTCATATTCAACACTTGAAATTTATCCAAATTAAGCATTGGTATGCATTAACTGATCATTTAATTGTGGTTATTCAAACTGCCCCTATTAAGTGATCAATTAAATTTTTGGTAGTTAGCTACCAAGGTGGGCATTTATAAAGCATCCACAAGCTAATCTCAATTTCATAGATTTTCTTGGTTAAAATTGTTTGATGAAATTGAAACAATACTTAAAATTTTAAATATTTTTTTTTTCTGCATTTTGAATTATGTAACATAAAATGAAATAAAAGTTACTTTTAGATATTGATTAGTTTTAGTTTACTTACATGTACATATTTTATTTAGACAAGACCTACATAGCTGTTGAGATATTTTATGGGCACCTTGATATATACATTAAAATGATAAATCTTCATATTTAAAATCTATTAAAAATATAGAAAGATATAACATATATTAAAAGCTTGGAAAAAGTAATTATGCTAAAAGCCACTTTTATGATTTGGTGTCAGTCTTATGTGTGCTAATAAGATAGAAAAAAATTCAAGATAAACTCCTGCTATTTAACATAAATTATTTACCTTGTATTATTTTATACATTACACTATATATAATACATAAAATCACTAATAAGGAGGCCTGCTTTATCGTGCATATTAACCTTTATACTTTGTTAAAAAATTTGTCTTCATTTATCCTGATATAGTTCTGTCAACTTCTCAGTCAATTGATTTAGATATACCTAGGGTGGATAAAATAGGTAGTCTACCAGAGTAGACACTGATCTCTCTCTTTTTTTTTTTTTTTTTTTTTTTACATGCCTCTCTTTCTAAGTTATGTTTAGCAAAATATTCATCTCCTTTAATTGCTAGGTTTCCTTAAAACTTGGCAGTAGTGACCAATTATACTTAATTTATTGTTGATTTGTTCCTTCATCTTTTTTGATTTGAAGTGGAATTGTAAAGTGACTGCTGTTGAAGAATTCATCTCCAAAGTGAAGAACAGTAAAAATACCAATTTAAAAATTAAATTTATCAGTCAAATTAAGAGGGGGAATCCACCTTAAAAACTTCTTATTAGCTTACTATTTTAATCTGATTTGAAAAAGAATTTAAAAAAATTAAATTTAGTAAAATAAAGGAGGGAGGATGAAACTCTCCTTAAACATTAGACAAAAATAGGCATTCTTTAAAAAAAAAAAAAAAAAAAAAAAAAGAAGAATCTATATTACATATTAAAATTTTGCTTATTTTAAAATTATAATATTTACAGAAAAATAGAATGAAATTTAACTAGTAATAATTAAAATGCAATTAAATAATGCATATGTTTAAATAAAAGTATTACCTTGAAGAATTGCGGAAAATTTTTCAATGGAACAACCAAAATTTTCATATGAAAAAAAAAAAAAAAAGCTCATACAGCAAGACTAAAGTAAAAAATGAACTGTTGGGTAGGTCGCCTTAAAAGACAAGTCAAGGAGTAACATATTAAGTTGAATTAATTATCCTCTTTTTGGTAATTGCCATTGTGACACCATAACAAGGATATGGTGACTAGTTAACACTTTAGGAGAATCCTTAATATGTTATTACTGATTTAATTTTAATCATCTACAGATTATATGACTTTTTTTTTTTTTCTTTATAAGGATTAATTTATCTAGCTCTTTAATTTTTTTTTTTTTTTTTGTTTTAATGGAATCCTCATTAAGAAGGTTAATTAAATCAAAGTATTTCAAAATTATATGAAACAAGTTTAGTTTTTAGTATATATAAAGTTTTCATGGGCAATGACATTTTTGTATCTATAATTTGGTATTTACTTGTGTCATATTGCTCATATTTGGTCAAGTTAATGAACTTAATTTAGTCCCTATAAATATGCTTGCATTTGCACATTTATTATGAATCATTCTCAGTTTTCCAATTTTTTGACATAGTAATAATCATTCAAAAATTCTTATTAATATTATTTATCTTACTTTTCAGTTAAACAAGAATTATAACTTTTCAGAGTAAAACTTGAACTTTTAGTTTAATAATCATCTGCTTTCAGTAAATATTATTTTCTATAATAAATTAATATTTATTTCTAAATTATTTAGAATTAATTAAATTTATTTCTAAATAAATTAATTTTCTTTTTAACTATTAGACTTGAGCTTAATTTTTTTATGTGACACATAAAAAAATTAATTTTAATTTTTTTGTATTAAATTACTAATTAATACTTCTGATAGTATTAAAATAAAAACTAAGTTCTAGTCTAATAGTTAAAAAAAAATTGTCTTTCATTTTTTTTATTATTATTAAATAACTTATAAATATTTGAGTGATTGAGATTTAAAATATTTTGTTAGGTTAAATTTGCTAATGGTAGGTTTTTTTAAAAAAATCATTCCTTTCCATAATGTTTTAACAATCAACTATAGAGGTTTAAAATATAAAGTAGTTAATATGTAATATAAGTTAATTTGATTATAGTTAATGTAGTAATATGTATGTAATATAATAATTGTAATAAATATGTATATGGTATATTTTAATTTTTATAAAATTATGCACGTTATTCATTTAAGTTCCTCACTGCAAATAATCCTTTAAATTTTGAAATGTTTCATTTTCAGTTGTGGAAGACATTGAAAAAATCCGTGAACCTCTACCCAATATGGAAGCAATATATTTAATAACACCTACTGATAAGGTATTTTCTCCTCAAATATAAAAAGTATATATTATTGATTAAAATTCAAATATGCCATTATATTTTTTGTATTTGTTAAGGAAATTGTCTTTTGCAATTATAATTTTAAAAAAAAATTATTAAATAATATTTCAGTAGGATGCTTTATAAGTATGTGGTTGGGTACATAAACCTTAAAATGAGCACAAATGGAGAATTTTTTTATGTATTTCTTAATATTTAAAAAAGCATATTCTTTTTATTTAACTAAAATTCATTTTTATAATTTTTCATTGAATTCAGAAAATTATTTAATTTACATAATAAATACATTGTTTTTTTTTTTACAATAAAGATTAAATTTAATTTATGCTTCACTATTTTACTGATTGATGTTAAATTTATACTTCTTTTTAGTCTGTGGAACGTTTAATGAGAGATTTCCAAGTCAATCGGAATATGTATCGTGCAGCTCATATATTTTTCACTGAAGGTAAGCTGTCTTAAAGACTAATGCTTTTAACTGTGTTTTTGTTTAGTATATAAAAATTTAAATTTTTCAATGTGTAATTGCAGCTTGTGGCGATGAACTATTCAATGAATTGTGTAAATCTCCCACTGCAAAGTATATCAAAACTTTGAAAGAAATCAATATTGCTTTTTTACCTTACGAGTCTCAGGTATTTATTTAACTTGAATCAATTTTTTTTTTTTTATATTAACTAAAATATATATAGGCCTTATGTTTTTAAAACTAATTTAATGACAATATTTAACAAAGTAATGAATATTCATATTAAATCTATTGTGCCTTAAATTTTCCTTCTAAAAATAACATATATACTTTTATAATAGTCAAACATTTTCAATATCTTTATTAATTTATTATTTGAAATTATGCATATTTTTGTTTTTAAATATGGTTGATATACAATCATTTTTATGTATGTGTGAAAGGCTACTTAATTTTATTTTGGTTATACACTGAAGTGACAAAAGTCATGGGATAGCAATATGCAAATTTTCAGATGGCAGTAGCATCACGTAGAACAGGTATAAATGCGCAGTGCTTTCGCAGAGCTTTCATTTCTGTTTAAGTTATTCATGTGAAGAGGTTTTGACGTGATGATGACCGCACGACGGGAATTAACAGACTCTGAACGCGGAATGTTAGTTGGAGCTAGACGCATGGGTCATGCCATTTCGAAATCGTTAGGGAATTCAACATTCCCAGATCCACTGTGTCAAGAGTGTGCGAGAGTATGAAATTTCAGGCATAACATCCCACCATGGACAGCGCAGTGGTCGACCGCCTGCACTTAACGACCGAGACCGGCGACGTCTGCAAAGAGTCGTAAATTCTAACAGACAAGCAACACTGCGTCAAATAACCGCAGAAATCAATGTGGGATGTACAAGGGACTTGTCTGTTAGAACTGTGCGGAGAAATTTGGCTTTCTTGGACTATTCCAGCAGAAGACCGACTCGAGTGCCTTTACTGACAGAACGACATCGCTTGCAGCGACTCTCGTGGGCACGTGAGCATATCGGTTGGTCCCTAGATGAATGGAAAACCGTGTCCTGGTCCGATGAGTCACGATTTCAGTTGGTAAGAGCTGATGGTAGGGTTCGAGTGTGGCGCAGACTCCACGGCCATGGACCCAAACTGTCAGCAAGGCACTGTTCAAGCTGGTGGTGGCTCCGTAATGGTGTGGGCTGTTTTTCATGCCATGGACTTGGGCCTCTGGTTCGACTGGACCGAACATTGACTGGAAATGCTTATGTTTAGCTACTTGGAGATCACTTGCAGCCATTCATGGACTTCATGTACCCAAACAACAATGGGATTTTTATGGATGACAATGCGCCATGTCACCGGGCCACAACTGTTCGCGATTGGTTTGAAGAACATTCTGGACAATTCCAACGAATGATCTGGCCACCTAGATCGCCCGACATGAATCCCATCGAGCATTTATGGGACATCATCGAGAGGTCTGTTCGTGCCCAAAATCCTGCACCATCAACGCTTTCACAATTATGGACGTCTATCGAGACAGCATGGCTCAATATTCCTGCAGAAGACTTCCAACGACTTGTTGAGTCCATGCCACGTCGAGTTGTTGCACTTCGCTGGGCGAAAGGAGGGGCGACATGTTATTAAGAGGTATCCCATGACTTTGTCACTTCAGTGTATGTATTACATGTTAAAACTTTATTTCTAGATAAGCATTTAAACAATGATTAGTTTTATTCAAAACTCTTGTTTCATAGGTGTATTCATTGGATTATCCTGAAACTTTTTCGTTGTACTTTAACCCTTCAAAGACATCTCAAACTGTTAATTTAGAACGTATTGCTGAACAAATTGCTACTGTTTGTGCTACATTGGGAGAATATCCAAATATAAGATACAGATAGTAAGTTTTAACTATAATTCATCATTAATTTTTCATTCAATACTTTTTTTTACTTTATTAAAATTTTTAACTTGATTTCAGTAAAATATTAATTTTTTTCTTTCTCTAGATATTTGATATTTCTTCTTTTATTTAACATATTTTTTACTAAGCAAAGTATATATTTTAGAATTCTGTTTTATATATAATAATTTTCTTTTTTTTTATTTTTTAACGTATTAACGCAAAATTTCTTTTAGTGACTTTGATCGAAATGTAGAACTTGCACAGCTGATTCAACAAAAGCTTGATGCTTATAAAGCAGATGAACCAACAATGGGTGAAGTGAGTTATTTTCTTTATTAAAAAAAAATTTATAATGGAATAGAATTTAATGTTCTACATGCCTTATTTTTTGTTAAAAATTTAAAAAAAAAAAAAAAAATGTCATTGACTTTCAGTTATAAGTAATTCTCAATTTACAGCAACTTGATTTACAGAAAGGAAAGAAGCTTCATCAAAAATGGGGGAGAATAAATTTTATTGTAAAATAATTATATTAAATTTACAAAAGGATGAGGCAACAAGAATTATACAATACAAAAATTAATACATTGAACTATTTCAATAATTATTATAGATATATCAAGAATTAACAATGTCAAAAGATTAAAATTGTTTTATGCATGTTAATAATAGTTTATCAATTTCAAATTAAGGTAACACTTTTATTGTTTCTTTATAAATGTTTGGTCATATTAAATAATATGATCAAACATTTTAAAAAAACAAAAATCTTATATTTTATAAATATCATATTTTTTTTTTTTAAATATAGAGTCCTGAGAAAATGAGATCTCAACTCTTAATATTGGATAGAGGTTTTGATTGTGTATCGCCACTTTTGCACGAATTGACTTTTCAAGCTATGGCTTATGATCTTTTGCCCATACAAAATGATGTCTACAAATTTGAAACATCAACAGGCCCTGATGTGAATATGAAAGAAAAAGAAGTTCTGTTGGATGAAAATGATGACTTGTGGGTAGAACTACGTCATCAGCATATTGCTATTGTATCAACGTAAGTAAAATGTTTAAATTATTCATCAAAAGTTTCATTTACTAGGACATTCTATTGTTGCTAAATTTATCTTGTGTATTGTTACTTGAATATAATAGATATTGTTACTACTATATTTAAAATTAGAAATTGCAACATCAATTTTTATTTCATATTTACATTTATTAGTAATTTTCTCATACTTTGAGGTTTATTATTTTGTATATAATATAAACATGTTTTAAATTAACACCTTATTAATATCCCATTATTGCAAATATTTATATTAAAAAAATGTCATATGGATTCATTTTTGAGTAATAATTTCAATAACTGCTATATGCACTATTACTTGGATCAATTTTCATTCGGATAACAATTCTTGATTAAGTTTTTTTTTTTTTTTTTTTAAGCTTATAAAAAATATTAGTATTTTCAGTTAAGTTTTTCTCTATTTGATATTAGTTGTTATATATCATTATTGATATTTAATCATCATCATTTGGTGCTGCAGCCCTTGAAGAGCTTTATGTCCTTCAAGAGTTTTTGCCATTCCACACTAGTTGCCCTTTGTTTCCAGTTATTAACACTGAGTATCTTCAAGTCCTCAACTTGATCTCCCCATCTAATTCTTGGTTTCCTCAGAGTTTAGATCTGCTGTTTTCTTTAAGGAGTCTTGTTGTTCTGTTTTAACTCCATTCTCTCTACATGACCTAGCCATTGAATTCTTCTCCTTATCTCAGAAACAATATCTTAATTCCTCATAACGATCATATATTTCTTTTGTTTGCTGTGATTCCCTATTCGTCATTTTCATATATTGCTTCAAAAATTTTTCTCAATCTTTCTTTCCCATACTCTCAACAACTCTTCATAACATTTTCTTTCTTCTTTACAAAACAATTGGTCTGATAATGACTATGCAAGAATTTTTAATTTTCTGTTTAGGTAACTTGATCTTACAGCTTTGTAGTGCTTATAATTTTCTGCTGCTATTAATGCTCTAATTTTGAGATACATGTCATTTTGATCATTAATTTGACACCCAGATATTTAAACTCCTTAACTCTCTCGTAGATCTCTCCACCCTATTCAGAATTCTTCATACTTTAGTATATCACCTTTTTCTAGTAATTATCATAAATTTAATATTTGCACTATTAGTAGATAGACCTATTTTCTTTGATTAGAGAAATAGATCTAAAAAAATACTGGTTGAGTGCAACCTGATTCCTGGCCAACAGGACTAGGCCATCCGCAAAAATCCAAAACTGACAGATTCTATTAAATATAGTGTCTTTCAGGTTCGCCTAATCTTCCTCGTCGAATATGCAAATCATACTTTAAACAAACAGGTTGACAGTGGTTCTTCCTGTCTAAGCCGTTCCTTATTTCAAACTGCTCAATATTACAATTTTTGATTTTGACCATTGCACAGTACAGTTGCATTAATATTTAATATTGTCTTATTGTTTTAAGAAAATATAGTGAAAACAATATGAAAACAAACTGATACTTTTTTTAAACTTATCATACTATTAAAAAAAAAAAAAAAAAAAACCCTGCAATTATGCATTTCTAAGGCTGTTTTCTTGTAAACTTTGTTATAAAATTCTTTGTTTTCATTTGCTATTTCTTTTTTAAAAGTTGCATTTTGGGAAATATTTAATTTTTATTTTCTTTTTATACATGAGTAAAATATAAATAAATTTAGATGATAAGTGTATTTGATTTCTTTGTATGATAGTGAATTGCATTTTGAGTATTTTTGTTGTAATTTTTTTATAGGAGCGTGACAAAGCAGCTGAAAACATTTATTGAAAGCAAGAGAATGACAGCATCAACTGATAAAGCCAGTTTCAAAGATTTATCTGTCATGATTAAAAAAATGCCCCAATACCAAAAGGAATTGAGCAAATATTCTACTTATTTACATTTAGCTGAAGATTGTATGAAATGCTATCAAGGAAATGTAGATAAATTATGTAAAGTGGAACAGGTAAGCAATTTTTTTTTTTTTTTTTTTTTTTTAAATTTAACTCAATATATACCAATACAAGATATTTTGGAAGAAACAAATAAAATTCTATGAACTGAAAGCATGATACAATTAACAACTTTATTCTTAAGCTTTGTTATGATGCTATAATGTTAAACTTTTTAAAAGTTTTATTTCCAATTAATGTGCTAATTGTATTCCTGTTTCATATGCTATGTAGGTTTTGTAATATTGTGCAATTAACATTTTTATTTTTCTAAAAAAAAAAAAAAGTAAGAGCAAAAGTATCATTATATGCTGTAGATAAAATAAATAACCAATTAATTTGTGTTTGTTTTTCTAGGTTTAGTTAATATAAAGAAACTGTAATATTTGTATTAATTATCTAATTAGATTCCATTCTGAATATGATTAAATAATTCTTTTTTTCTTTTAAATATTTTCTGGTGTTTCTTTCAATCCATTCATATATATATATATATATATATATATATATGAATGGATTGAAAGAAATACCAGAAAATATTTTATTTCAAAATAAAAATCCCAGAATGTTAATTTTTAATTATACAAATTTAAAAAAAAAAGAATTATTTAATCATATTCAGAATGGAATCTAATTAGATAATTAATACAAATATTATATATATACAAATATATATATATATATATATATATATATTTACTTTAATGATCTAATAAAGTTTTTAATAATTTGACTTTGTATGATGAAGAAATAAAAATAACTCATCTTTGCAGGATTTAGCTATGGGTACTGATGCTGAAGGAGAAAAAATTAAAGATCCAATGAGAAATATTGTCCCTATTTTGTTGGATGGGGCTGTGAGCACTTTTGATAAAATACGAATTATTCTTCTTTACATTCTGTCTAAAAATGGTAATTATAATTTAAATCAACCGACTTTTGAAAAATTAAGTGATGTGTAAAAGCATTTTTTTTAAATATCTTGTTTAAATAAGTGTTGTGTGATCTGAAATTAATTAATATTTTAATATCAGTAGCAGAATTGTTTAATAACATAGCAACTGAAATTTAATTATATGTCTAAGAATATTTTTTTAACAAAATCATTTTTAGATTAATGCACTGATTACTGTCATTTCTTGCCAATTATTTGCAGACTATAATATGCTACATACAATTTGTGGTCTTTTTAAATGGTAATGAAGTAAAAAATTCAGTTAAGTTTACTTTTAAAATGTGTGTGCATTTTTTTTAAAATTAAGTGATATTAAAATATTCATCCAAAAACTTTTCTCCTGAGAATAGAATTTTTACACTAGTTTATTGTTATACAAGTCTTATTTTTCATTTCTTTAATGAATATAAAATGTAAGTTTAGTTTCTTTTTTTTTAATTTATGCCATTTAGAATTCAACAATTTGAAAATTTTCATAATTTTTTGTCATTTGCTTCTTGTTTTCTCATATGAGGCCTTTTTTGTTTATTTTAACTATTACTCTTAAAATTTCTAAAGAAAATATTTGCTAATTATATAAATATACTTATTTTTTATCAGGGTGCTATGTGTTTTGTCAAATGAAATTATATTAGCAGTAAAAACACTTTTTAAAAACATGTAATTCTAGTTAAATTATTCATCTCTTTGAATTCAAAACCCAAATTTCATAGATATAAAAATCAAAGAGAATAATTCTATGGTCACATATTATTCATGGATTATAGACAGGAGAGTATGATAAAAATATTCTCTGTTATTACATGTAATAGTTCCAAATAACTATTTAATTTTTATTTGCATAGAAAAAAATATTAAAGAAATACTAAAATAAAATATCTTTCTGTTAATTTTTTAGATTTGCTAAAACTAATTTTTGGCTTTATTGACTTATTTGTTCATTTTAGAAATATATTTAATATGCTATTGTATGTTCTAGGCATAACTGAGGAGAATCTTGCTAAACTAATTCAGCATGCCCAAATCCCTCCAACTGAAAAGGCAATGATTACTAATATGGCCATGTTGGGAGTCAATATTGTAACTGATGTATGTAGATCTTTATTTAAATAAATACAAAAATTGGTTTTTAATAAAAGAAACATTTTATTGATTTAAATATGTATAATTGTTTTCAATTTTTTAATAGGGCAGTCGAAAGAAACCTTATCAAGTTCCTAGGAAGGAAAGAATTACTGAACAAACTTATCAAATGTCTCGATGGACACCAGTGATAAAAGATGTTATGGAGGTAAAATAATTTCCAAGTTTGTTTTTTTATTTGTATGAATCTGCAAGAGGAAAAAAAAAATGTGAATAACTGGAGCTAATTTTAATTTGAAAAAATAAATACAAATCTTAAAATTTTAATGCCTAAAAATTTTTTTTCAATTCTATTTATTACTAAGAATACTTGAATTTTTTTTTTATTGTACATTTATGAATAATTTTCTTTCAGGATGCCATCGACGATAAATTAGATGCCAAACATTTTCCTTTCTTAGCAGGACGTGTGGCCCAAAGTAGTTATGGCCGACCTACTCCTACTAGGTAAGCTATATTATTGGGTTTTGTTATTGATCTTAAAAGTAAAAGTGCAATAGGTAGTAATTTAAATGTGTCCTTTATCTTAATAATTTTTAATTCCATTTATTAACTGATATCAAGTTTCCAAAGAAATTTCAGCACTGATGATGTTATAATATATATTTATTTTTAAAGGGGTATTCTTTTTAATATTGTGTATTCCTTGTCTATGATGCTGCATGTAACTTATTATTAATGCAGCAAATGTCAAAATTTAACATTTATCTATTTCTGTTATTGTTTATATGTCTATGCATAGCATAATACTATTTAGAATTCTACTTCTTATACATTTTTTTCTTTTTTTTTCTGTGTGTGTGGTTTTAACCTAGAAAGGTTTTAAAATCATATAAAAATGAACCAGTTTTTTAAAGTTGTATGTGCTTTTTTTTTTGTACATGATTGATCTATTTTTTTTTTTTTTTTTTTTTTTTTTTTGTTGTTGATCAAATTAAGTTGTTTCTGATTTATTTCATGCAAAGAAACTATTCTTATAAATATTAATACAAAGTCAGTATTATAATTTACTTTTGTATAAGTTTTCATTAATAACAGTTTTATTTGGAAGAATATTGAAATATTTTTAGAATATTTTATATGGTAGGAACATCTCAATTATGTTATTTTATTGAATAAAATAAGATGACATTTTTGTCAAAATATATTTAAAGTAAATCTGTATAAAATGTAATTTTACCTATTTTGGGTTATTTCAAACATTTGAATTTTTTTAATTCAGAACTTGTTTACAATTTATAAATTTAAAACAGTTGGTATATTAATTGTTTGTATTTCTATTTTAGTGTCAGATATGGCCATTGGCACAAAGATAAAAATGCCCCCAATATTAAAAATTTGCCTCGATTAATGGTGTTTGTTGTTGGAGGTGCATGCTATTCCGAGTTAAGATCTGCTTACGAAGTTACAAAAGAATATAAAAATTGGGAAGTTATTATAGGTATGTAAGAAATGGTTTTAAGAATGATATGCAAGAAATTTAATTAATGGTTTGTTGTTAGTCTATCTTGCACTATTTTTAGGAATGATTTAAAACTGTATTGTTAGTTTTTAGCGATATCTCCATCATTTAAGCAATTCATTAATTCATCTTTATTAATAACTGCTTTAATTTTAATTAAATACTCTAATTATATCAATTTGTAATTTTTAATATCCTAACATATACATGCTATTCTTACTTTTAACCACATTTAATATATTTTTACTTTACAAACTAGTATGCTGTTTCTTTTTTCACTTTTTTTTTGAGTTATAATAAGATAAAAACTTCTTGAGTTTTTATTCAAAATATTTTAATGGTATCTTATATTGCAGGAAGTGACCACTTGCTTACTCCAGAAGGATTCCTCACTGATTTGCGAGATCTAACCAGCTAAATTTAGATGTGCTTTTGAATTAAAACATGTTACAAGTGCACATCTTTAGACAACTTTTTAATGTACAGTTTCCAGCTAGTCATGTCTAATGTTTAATACTATGACTTTTCCTTGCAAATATTACATAAATACATACATAAATATGTGTGCATGTATGTATAAAAGTCAGTTTTCCTGTGAGTAATTGTGATGTTTTTTAACTTGGGTAGCTTTGTGTGCTTTTGGTGCAAGTTTCATCAGATGGCAACTCTAATATGTGATAATTAGTTATGGATAGGTTTATCGATTCTGCACCTTTACTTTTTTTCACAATTTTGATTTAAAATATGATAAATGCATTTAAGGTACTCAAGGTAAAATAATATAGTGGAAGACTAATTTATAAAATGTTTTGTAATGTAGATAATTGTTGAGAGTTGTTATCGACCCTATGATAGTTAACAGCTTCTTTTTTTGTTGATGTTTTTAAATATATAAAATTTCATACTGTGGAAGTTTTCATTACATCTAAATATCATTATAGATGGTAAAAATAATTACTCTTTGCCTTAAAAATGTAATTTAGCATGTCTTGCCATTTAAGGCCTTGTAACTGTTTACTACCAAGAAACATTTATCGATTGTCATTTTTTAAAAAAATTCTTCAAAATAATTAATTTCAATAAATTTTGTGTACACTAAATAGTAATAATTATAGGAATTTTTTAAATTCATTGCTTATAGAATAATTTAAACACAACAATATTTACAAATTATGAAGGCTTCTGCATTTTAATAATTCTAGCAGATATTTTATTTACTAAAAGTATAAAACTTTTATCTGTGTTTTGATTGATTTAATGTTGAATAATATTTTGTATGAAGTTTGAGTATTATATAATTTTAAGGGTTTTACAGTTTTTGATAAGAACTTTATTTTAAAATTTTACCATTCAAACGAATTTCTGTTTTGTTACATTTTCTGGGGATTTATTTTTCCTGGATATGTTTTGGGTATGGCATTTTTTATATTTATTGCATAAAACAAAGGGGCCAATCATAGTTAATTGTGTTTGAGAATAAAAAAATACTTAAGAAGTTTTTGTTAAAAAAAGTATATCATAATTTTATTTATTTTAATTGTAGTTTAATGCACATATTTTTATATATTGTATCAACATAACTGAATTTCATATTGATTAAATCATTGCAGTAGGCTTGCTCTATTTGAAATGATGAAGTGCAATATTAATTGAAAAATAGATCTTGCGTCTACACTTTGCTTAATTTGTATATTTGATTAAAAACAATTTGATATTTTTTGTTTGTTTATTTGATGAAGAATACATTTTGGTTTATAAATAAATGTAAATATTTTTATTTAAAGCATGAAATTCACTATTTTATCTACATTGCCATCATAGTTATCATCTTCATTGTGTTTCATATTTTCCATTAGTTTAGAATTAATAAGTGTTGTATAGTCTATGGATATATTAGCAATATATTAAGTATCATGTTGGTTATATGTTGAAATTAAATAAGTATTAGAAATTGTTAACATATTCTATACCTTTCATTTGCGTTATAGTTATGTGCTTGCTTTTAAAATGGCTGCAATTTTTCATAGTTTTTTTTTAATGGTTTTTTGATTAAAAAACATGAATATATTATGTTAATTTATATAATTGATAAATACTATATTAGTTTATGTACTTACAGTGCTTATAAAATGTATTATTAATTTTTTTTGTACAGTGTGATTGATGAGCTTAGAAAAATATTGGAAAAATCATAGAGTGCATAAAAAAAAAAAAAATTTGTTTGAAATTGACTTGGAAGTCTTAGTTATTATATTAGAAGTTGTGTACAGTACTTTAAACACATATTGCTATGATGACTTATTATCTCGCTCTAGCCATTGTAACTTGACATTCCTATTATTCCTGTAATGGTGTAGTAGAATAAAGCTGATATATCATGCAAATTATCTGCCTTGTTTTGTCCATATCAAATTCTTTTACTATGTGATTTCATCACCTATATATATATGCATTTAATCAAATATTACTCTGCTATTTTTAGCCACCAAATTACAAAACATATAAGGGGAATATTTATCTTCATACTTCCACTTTTTTAAGTGACCGAAAATTATATCCATTCATAATTAAATTAAGAATGCAACTCACTTCAATGTTTGGCATATAGATGGCTACCCTTATGTCATCAGAAAACATACTTTTTTGCCACATATTACTTTTTATTACTAAACAGTAGTAAAGGAATTTGATAATTATTTAAAATCTTACAAATAATTATAAAAATTAAAATTTAAAAACTTGGAAATAATATAAATATAGTAAACAATAATAGAAAAGTATAAAATAAAAAAAAAAATTCTAAACCTGAAATATAACCTAAAAACATATATGTAAAAAATCTGCTGCTACAAATACCTACTTAAAATACACAAATTTCATAATACTACAATTTTATCTGTTTAAATCTGAAAAACATATTAAAAAAATATTGTATATATAGTTATAAAGAAAATAAATAATCCTTTACAAAATAAAAACTTGTGTTCTAGCAGTTCTCTTCAAATATACTTTCTTTTTAGTTTCATACCAGTTCCAAGAGACTACCAAAGTGAGGTAATGCGGATTAAAAAGTCTACTGAATATTTTCTTAAGAGATGATTTTGAATCTTTTTTATCAGAAGAAAGATGATGATTCTTTTCCATTCTTGCTCAACAAAATTGATAACTCTGTAAAAATATGTTTAGGTTTTCTTTGTGTGCAGTGATTGTATGAATTATTCTGCTGTAAGGTCATTGACAATTTCTAGAGGAATGGCTTTGGCGGTGTAAGGTTTAACTATAATTAGACAGACGCGAAAGGTGGCCACTGTGTGAATTGGTAAAAGTACGAGCGATTAGATTTTGAGATGAGGCAAACCGCTAGAGCTTCCGAGCAAGGAACACGGGCAGGGACTGTTTGTGATGTGTTTACGGTTTTTAAGTATAAAATAGAATTGATATTGTAGAAGAGGCACAGGGTACCTTGTTTATTAAAGTATTGCTAATATTGTAAATAAATTAATATAAAGAGAGTGGTCTTGCATCCCCCACACGCCCCAGCACAAACCACCTGACACAATTAGTCGCTAGCAGGCGACAACAGTGGTAGAGCATATATAAAAACAAATATAACTTTTTTTTATTGATTTTACATCTCAATGTTTTATAGGTCTAATTAGAAAAGGTCATGTAAAGTTAAATGCAATTTTAGGAAATATCCTATCTGGTACAACATGAACATGTAGAAGATAAACCATTATATAAGTAAAAAAAAATTTTTAATTTCATAAATATTTAATACATTTCCATATTCTTCAAACAACTTCTCTGCAGTTAGTAATCCATTTTGTTGCAGAGGTGACATTGCTAATGTTGTTCCTTCATGGAAGGTTTTATTATTAAGCCTGTAACAAGATATTTCTTAGGGTGAATAATTTGATGTTTCTATTTTCTGAGAGATTGAATTTCAAGTCTTCCACCATCTCTCAGGATGTTTTATTTATTGTCAGGAAATGGGTTCAATGATAAAAGTTTGAATGTTTAGATTTAGATTCTTCCTGGTTTTTAAAAAAATTAATTTCTATTTTAAATTCCTGCTATTCCATAAATTTTTAAATTGAATTACTCACTTTATCAAATATTTGAATATTTAAAAATCACTAATTTTAGAGCATGCTGTTTTACATTATTAATGAATTTTTAGCCTTCATGCAGTGGCATGTCTCCTTTTATCCAAGAAGAGAATTTTTTAATTAACTAAAATTCAGGTTTATCAGTAGCCACAGAACGAACTGCTGTTCTTGTATAATTTCTACTGATTTTAAGTTCATTTCAAGGATAAAACTGAGAAATTGGTAGCAGGGCCAGCGGAAAAAGCCGCCTGAACAAAAGCATAAGAAAAAAAACAAACAACCCAACCCATTAAAATACATTTCGTTTACCTGAATCCAAAAAATAAATGAGTATAAAATTAAATACAACTGAAAATAACAGTCTTTTTGGCATATCTATATTTTGAAGTGCACTCTACTGGATTTATTCAAATGTAACAGGAAACGTCAGGTTTCTGGATATTTCTATGGATACATTGTGAGATGCGCCGTAGGCAGGAATTCAATAGACATTTTCCACCCACAAATTAAAAAAAAAAATTTATTTATGCAAAAAGTCCAGTTGCGGTAGTTATACAGTTAGCTACAAGTGTAGTGGACATGGAAAAGTTATCTCTAGACGTAAGTGGGTATTATTGGTTTTACATCTGACATTCTAAATTCACTCAAGTTTTTGATAAAACTATACTATTTTTCAAAAAAATTTCTATCACGGGTAGTAGTTTTAATTTGTAAGCTTGTTAAAAATGCAAATTTTGTTTTTCAGTTAAATAATTTTCAGTAAACCTGTATTAGTATATTGTCTTAATTCAATAATATGCCATTTTTTCTGTGGACACCCTGTATGATAGTATCCTTTGCTCTCATTAAGCTAAAGGAATATGCCAACAAGAGAGAAACGGTTCTGTTATAAATTAATTTAATTTGACAATTTCCGTTGCTGTCGTAACGTTAGTATTTGGTTTCTCTGTAACATCCTCATCAAATTCTTAAAAAAAAAAAAATTCGTCCTGGCAGATGCATATCTTATCAATAAAATTATGGGCAAGTTATAAAAGTAAAACCTGAGAAATTTTTTGTTAAAAAAGAATAATTTAAAAAAAATCTGTAAATCATTTGAACACCAATAAATTTCGAACGAAGATATTTAGTTTACGATACTAAATTTAGAATTAAATCTAAGAACAAAATGCAAAAAAAATAAATAAATAAAAACTATTTACGCGGGAGAAATTAAAAAAATATATACACGCGGAAGAAATAATAAAAAAAAAAAATAATAAAATTACAGATTTCAGAAAATATCCAAAATTGAAAAGTGATCAAAGACACGAAAAAACCCACCTCCCTCAAAACTATATCCATAGTTTTTTGAGAATTAAAAAAAAAAAAAAAAAATGAATGCTTAGCTAAATTATAATTATCTTATTCTGTTACATACGTTTCTAAAGTGACAATTTCCTTCTTAACTTAAACATACCTTCATATGATTGTTTGTACTTAGTCACGCATTTTTTCCTGTTTCAAATAAAAGATCAAAAGTAGTTTGTGTGACGCAACCCTATAGAATCAGCTATAAGTCTTATCTCACTTATTGCCTGTGTAGTTACTAGCCAGATGTGTATCATTTTACGCTATAAATTTAGCTTGAAATCCTATTGCACATTTAATGAAGGTTTTTTTTTTTTTTAGAAAACAATTAACTGACGCTAAATTTTTTCTTTTTGTATACCATTCATATAAACTCTCCCAATTTATTCGAGAACTCCCAAATTTCAACTCCTTCTCCCGAATTCTGTATTACTGGCCTTAATTACTTACATAAAATCTCAAAAAATTTTATCGAAAATTGCAATTTAAAAATCTAAGAATAGCAATATTAAACGTGGTGAGGGAGAAAAGAAATAACAATTGAGGTTAATTTCGGCTAAGTTACAGAAAGTGCTACTGCTTACAAAAAAAAAAAAAAAAAAAAATCCGTGAAGGAATTTTTTTTTATTTTTTATTTATTCTGTAATTATACATTTTTAAGCCCACTTCTTATTCAAGTAATAGCTCTAGTATGACAGTGATAAATAATAGCTCTAGTATTTAGTGAGTTTTCAGGTTGTAAATATAATTCATTTTTAAAAATATTGAAACGATATTTGTTTGGATATACATTTATATCGATTAAGTTTGATATGTTTGTGGTATGTTTGAAAAATCACATTTGTTTTCATGTGAAAAGAATTGAAATATCCAGAAATCTGAGGTTAAGTCAAGTCAAGAGTTAAATTTATGTTCATGAGATTAATTCTTGCGTATTAATTATGGAAAATCAGCATTTAATACCCGGAGATCTATTCTAATGGAAAATATAGTTAGTTATTTAAAAGCAAAAGGAATTTTTGATGAATTTCGCCATGAATGTCTTGCTGATGTTGATACAAAAGGTTAGAATAAAAATTTCTTTTATGATTGTCATTGACTTTATTAATTAACAGAAATTTTATGATGTATTTAGTTAAAGTGAATGACATCATAAAATTTCTATAAAAATTATTGTTTAGAGATAAATAAAAAATTCTTTAAATTCTTCTTAAATCGTTCTTTTAAATCTTCTATCACTACCAATTGTTATAAATTGGCTATTAACTCTAGTATTACAAAAAAAAAAAAAAAAAAAAAAATCAATTAATTGAATATATATGGATTCACATATTTTTTTGTAATCTTGAATAACAAGTTTCTAATAAAATCTATTTCGATTTCATATTCAGGATTCCACTTTTCTCCGTGAAATCATTTCATTTTATTCATAATGAATAATTTAATAATGTGCTAACAAATTATTAAAAATTAAATCACCTACACAATAACTAATATTTTTTTATTTTTAGCAAACAATTTATTATTTAAAATATTTTATAAGATTATAAAAATCATGTAGTTAGAAAATAAATTGCATATAAGAATTGAAGCTTTCTTATAGCTGTTTATTGGAAGTTATAATTGTATATTTTATAACAAATAAATTAAAAAAAAATATAATTCAATTATTGCAAAATTTATAAATATTTTGAAAAATCTATATTGATAACTAAACTTGAGATGAATTTTAGCTTAGAGCTTTCAAACAGTTATCTAAAATATGGGTAAAAAAGCAGTTTAACTTGCACATTTAGTGCAGTTTCAAAAATTGTCAAATTACTTCATGTAGGCATTCACGCAAGTTTTCTTCTAATTTTGAGTTATAACTTGAGTATATTTGATGAAGTACCCCAAAAGTATTTGTTGCCAAGTGTGTGATGTATTAATTCATTAAGTTGCATGCATACGTAATACATGCACATGTATATGCATATTTTTTTATAATATATGTGCGTGTAATTATATTTGTATGTATAATATAATGTTTACATAAATGTGTATATTATATAGATATATATATTATATAGATATATATACGCACACATATATAATATATATGAGTATATGCATAGCATACTTAATGCATGTTTGCATGCACGAACACTTACTTAATATGAATTCCATGCATAATATATGTATATAATGCATATTCACATTTACACATATATATTTACAGATACTATACCATACATTTCAACTCTCCCAATTTATTCGGGAGACTCCAGGGGCCATTCCCTTCTCCCGAACTCTGTAATTGTATATGCATCACCAAAATTTTATCAAAATCAGAAAATTCTCTTAAAAACACATTTTTTACAAGATGTAGTTGAGAATTTGAAGAAACTTTCTTTTGATAAAAGGGTAAAAATCACACATAAGCAATCTATAAATGGGAAAATATCTCGCCTCAAAGCTTAGCACCACATCCTTGAAATAGCGCATGGCAGCTTACAGAAGAAGGAAGGAAAATTTCGGAACTGAGTTATGGCTTGTGTGAAGTAGAAAGAAAAACATAGTGATCATTTTTTTCTGCCCCGAAACTGAAAACAAACACATTATCATTCCAATCCTTATACAAATATGGAAAGAATATTTACCCTAATGCCATCTCAATGGTAGGATGCAAGAAACAAGTTGTAAGAAGAAGCAAAGTAATTTTGATTTCTAATTATAACTTTAAAATGACTTGCACCCAATTTTGTAATAGACTAAAAATAATAAATTAAATTAAATTTTTAGCTATGAATAGGTTCTAAAAAAAAATTAGTATAGCATCTGTTACATTGTGTTCATTTTTTATCAAATTGTTCTATTGTTGGGATTTTTTTATCAGGTAAAAATAAGCTGTATCATCAATCTTTTTTCGTGTTTATTTTTATTCATGTTCATATTCCTTATCAAAGCATACTGATTTGGTAAATTTATTCATATATTTCATTTATTCTAGAAAAATAAGAGTTGTAAATAACAGAAGGTGTTTTTAAATTTTTATTCAAGAACTTTGAGAAAATATTCTGTTTTAAATAGTCTTCACAACAAATTCTAATATTTGTATTGATAAGTCACAAAGCAATTTTTCCCTTATTATTTTATCCCTTATAATTTGTTTATTTTTAGTACAGATGTGCTTTTTTCGTAAAAAGTCTTGTTTAATTTAAAAACGCCTATACCAAAATTTCTACATTATTATTATTATTTTCTTGTTGTAAAATCCATTAATTCAAAAGTCTCCTGAATTTTCATTACCCAATATTGGCAACTATGACATATATAAGCATATATAGATATGCATACATATGTACAGAATATAAATATTGTATCTATATAATTATATACCTATTTTAATATAAAAAACATGTACCTCAAGGCATACATATGTACTTAAGTAAATATGTTAATACTTACATGCATACATTCATCACACATGTGGAATACACTTATATTTTCATTGCATTCTTACATACTTTCATGCTTATATACTGTGCAAATTTTTCTCACATCATTAGGAATTCACATGTACAGAGAAATATAATTATTATACAAACTTAGTTTATTTATTCATTTTTATATACACATCTGTATTCATTCATTCATGCATACATGATTACAAATGTTTGTACATTTGCATTGACATATTTGCATTTTTACACATTTTTATACAATATTTAAAAATTTAATAAAAATTTTTTTTATATAGATGTTATGTTAAAATTTATAATTCGTAGTGTTTTCATAATATATTATTTTGTATGTGCTTTTTAAATATATATATTGTCTTTTGTAAAGTATAAAAAAATGAAATTTAATTGAGAATTTAATACAAAAAGAATTAGTATAACAATTTAATTTAAAGAATTTTGATTGTTTTTAAGTAAAAGAGATAAAAAAAAAAAAATTCAGATTTTATTATTTTTTAACCAGTTTTAAAATGGTGTTCTTTAAATATGAATTGTTTAAGCAACCATATTAATTTTATTAGATTTCTCATTCTTCATTTTTACATAAAAGGTTAGAAATAGACATTCATCTTCATTTTGCTTTTTATTATACAACTTTTGTGATGCATTACTAGATAAGCTGTGACATTTTTTTTATTTTGAATTTGGTTTTTTTATTGATTTTGTAAAAAATTTATTCATTTTAATTTCAGTCTTCTTGCCAAAATTTGAGCCAAAGAGTTGATGGTTATACCACTAAATTCCTTTCAGGAGAAACATGGCATCAGATATGAATAAGAATGAATTAAGAAATAAATTACGTCGTCACATATTGATGAGTAAGATACATTTTGGAAGTGCTCAGTATTTTGTTATATTATATTTATTATTTTTTTAACATGAAATATTCATTGTAAGATTTTCTGATAAATTCATATGTTTATATTAATATGCAATTCATGTTTTCATTCACAAATTTTTAAATTTAATTTCTAAGAATATTGCTGTAAATGTTTAACTAAATAAATTGCTAAAACTATAAATAAAGTTGTATCATATTATTCTATTCATATTTTAAAATGGACTTTTGTATACAAT